>JAKSZP010000336.1:0-101845 GCA_022478985.1 Massospora cicadina | reverse complement strand
CATCCCCGATGTTGCTTATAAAGAAGATTTAAGTTGTCAGAATTCACACTGAATCCAAATAATAAATTGGGTTGTGTCCTTCAAAGCTCACTTAAATGGTTGGACAATCATGGAATTCGCACTGAAATTCAATATGTAAATAATTGAAGAGGATTGAACCTTTATTAGAGGTTCTATTAAATCCCTAGTATTGGAACTTAACCAGTTGGCGATGGTTCAGAGGTTCCTGTGGGCTGAATATAACAATTGCCGGGTTTCACACTAAATCTAAATATAATTATGCCAAATGAACTTCACAGAGTAGGTAATACTGCAAGGAAAGTTTCTTTATTATTCAAAATACTTAGGGATATTTATAGTATAATGAGATCTTCATATCAAATAAAGGATAAGATCTTTTCTATCAAAAACTGACAAATTGATTATCAGATCTGATAAGAAATAATAAATGAGATATCAACTTTGTTAAAATTGTAGAATTCTCAAAATGCCTAATTAAAAAGAATCAATTTCTTAGTAAGTCATACAACTCAATTGTGATATTGGGAATGAAATTAAATGAATTTAGAGTCCATTTGAACTGGAAACATCAGAGCACTGCCCAATAGAGTAAATAGGATTGGACTCAATGGTGCACCGCGCACAGGTGGATTATTACATTAATAATATATAAGTATAAATATAGCCCAAAAGCAATTATGCTTAATTGGGAAACCATAGGTCAAGGCTTTACCCAAATTAGAGTAAATCCCGACAGTAGTCACAAAATAGTGATTGATTGCAGGAAGCTAAACAGACTCACTAAGAAGAACATCTATTTAATTCCAAAAAGATTGATAATTCCCTGGCCCAACTCTCCAGCTCAAAATTCTTCTCTGAGATAAACTTTGCCAGCTTTTTATTGACAGATGGATCTTTCACCTGAAGACCAATAAAAATGTACGTTAATATGAACAAAAGGAATGTTTCAGCCTACCCAGATTCTCAGGGATTATATAATGATCTCGCCACATTAAATATAAAATGGACCACAACACGCAAGATTTTTAACTCAGCTGTGTGATAGTTTACTTAGATAGCATAACAATGTTTTCTCAAACCTTTACCAATCATCTAACAACCTCAAGTCAGTGTTTCAATGACTGATAGAAAATTATACCAAACTAAAACCTTTAAAGTGTACCTTTTTACAGAAGTAACTAGATCTTATAGGACATGCTAATTCGCGGGAAGAAATTCAACCATTATATGATAAGGTTGAAGCTTTCTACAAGATGTTAGAACCAATGAGCTTTGTGGTATACAGGAATTCTTAGGAATGATGGGATAATACCATCAATTTATCCCTAATTTCGCTCAACTAGTTGAACCTTTTGTACAACTGCTTGCAAAAATAAACATTTCTTATGGGGTATAGAGTAAAGAACTCTATACAATTCAATGAAGATTTTATTAAAGAGATTACTGATCTTACGATATCTGGATTGTGGGAAGCCATTCATCCTGTTTACCAATGCCTCTGACTTAGCTATAGGCGCCATCCTTTCTAAACTTGAAGAGAACATATTTGACCACCCGGTGTCACTTTATAGCAAAACACTTACCAAAGCTGAGCAAAATCAGAGCGTCAAAGAGAAAGATTGATTAGATGTTCTCCTGGCGGTAAAACACCTCCAGCCCTTCCTGCAGGGTATGAACTTTACAGTCGTGAAGGACCTTGCTTCATTAAAATGGCTTTAAACATGAAAGATATGACAGGAAAACTAGCCCAATGGACTCTCAAGCTTCAGCACTATGTCATTAATTATTCCACCGAGTTGGAACAAAACATATGAACATTTATAAATAACCAGATTTCCCTACTATATCTAGAAAACAGTGAAGCTGAACGGTTACATGACCTACTTATGAAGTCAGACTTTTGGTAGGATTAAGATGAACCAGTTCAGAAGATGCACAAATAAAAACAAAAATATGAAGGTTTTTAATGTTTACTCTATAAGAAAGTCATAACTTACTGGCTACCTTACTTGTGACCTTCAAGATGGTATCCAGTTATAATGGAAGCCCACAATCCTTAGGACATGGAGAAGCTAGTAAATCTTACAAATGGATTAAGGATTGCACTATTGGAAAAGACCTTATTAATTCTGTAGTTAAAGTCTTAGATTATAGCATGCCTTGTATGAATCAGACGCTGCATAAGGGTAAATACAAGTATCAACTCATGACCCCTCAGCAGCTGTTATATACTACCAGTTTAGACGTCATAGATCCATGAAAGAAATACACAGGATGTATTTGATACATCCTTGTAGGGATTGATTATTTCTAAAGGTGGGTCAAAGCATTTGCCTTTTCCATGCAGACTGATAAAGATACTGTTAAACTTTTGTAACAAATTATATTTACTAGACACTGTTGCCCACAGGTTCTACTATGTGATAATGGGAAACTTTTCATTAAGAGCTTTGAGATTCTTAGATACATGTATGTGAACTCAACAACTTTTCTCAGCTTCTTAAAACCTAGAAATTAATGTGAATGTAGAAAGAGAGAATGGGAAGCAGTTCTCAAATACTATTAAAGGTGGCCATTACCAATCAAATAAACTGGGACACTTATCCACCAAGTGTTTTGATGTCTTACAGAACAAGTTTCCATCAAATTATAGGAAATGTTTTACTTCAAAGCCTTATATAGAAGAGAATCTGGGATTGTGGTTTTACTAGCTAAAAAAGTTACCAAAATAGTATTAAAGAGCCTGAGAAAGGCTAAGAAGATTAGCCTAGGAGATTATACAGCTTCAATCAGAGGCAATGAAAAATCTAGCCAAAAAGGTTACAAGAGAAGGCCAACCAGCAAATGTAACTCATTAACCTTTACCCATATTTAATCTTTCAGATTTAGTTTTATATCATCACAGTCAAATAGCACCACAAGAAGGAAATTTGATTCCATTTGGGATGGGCCATATGCTATAAATAACAAACGCAGAGATTATTACTCAATCAGGTCCTAAAAATGGATTAACTAATAACCACATAAATAGCTGATCCATGCATCAGTACTCACCCAGAAATATTCTTGAAGGAAGTGTTGTCAGATAGCCTGATAATGGACAAGGTTTATATATTGATCATTTGACTCCTTCAGCCAAATTCGCGCCTAGACCTAAGGAGGATTAATGGGATTACCTGAAAAGTCTTTCAGAGAAATTGATAGGCGGCTCAGCTCAAATGAACTCTAAGAAAATTCTGAAGAATCAAACTGAGGCTAAGATTCCCTTAGATATATTTCTATCTAATTGAAATTCTGGATCATCAGTAAGTCAGGAGATTAGTATTAGAGGCGGCACTTATAGCATAAACCCAAGATGAACTTGAAAAAAGATAAGAATATAGAAACTGCAACTTATCAACTTATGTGACCTCCAGTCTCATCTGAATTGGCTAATCATCCCACTTTTTGCCCTATCAAGTTCTTATGATACAAAGGCAATATAATATCTGGAATGCATTACCTAACCAAGTGGAAAATTATAGGTTTTCTGATTAATCTCGGTTAATGACCCCTTTAAATATATTATATGCACAGGTTCAGGTTTAATGAAATTCTCTGCATTATATGATAGTAGTTGATACAATCATTGATAATAGCATGATGAATATTATTCGTAGCTTAATTGAAGTATTAGGACTTTCTTTCTGTTTGGAGTCAATTTTGAGCGATTTTATTCAAAATGTAAGTAATACAACTATTGATTGTACGCCAGCCGCTCCCATTCAATCCCAGATGAAATCAGTTTTGCTTCCAGCTGCTCCAGTGTGGGGCAGCAGCGGTACCCCACCCAGCTTTTTGCATCTGGCAGAAAAACGCACTCAGACTGGTTCATCCAGTCTTACTAAGTCCTTGGGTCGGTTTAATCTGCTCAAGGATCTCGCCATCCACTTGGCACGTACCCAGGCTGTGCCTCACAGCCCACTCGTTCTCCCCTGCTTCCAGCTCCGTTTTGGCCTTCAGGTCGAGTATGGGAGATTGTTCCCATATAAGGAACAAGCAATTATTGACTTGTCCCAGGCAGTGATGCTGCCGGCCATATTTATGGACTTCCACCCCTTTAAAGGGTATATTGCCTAGGCTTCACATGTGAAGCCAACGCTGCCACTGCGGCTACAGTGCCTCTTTTTCAAGGGCGCTCCTATCCCAACAACACACACCCGGCTCCCCACTGACACCACTATGGTAGTCCAGTTCATGGGGTTACCCACCTATCTCACCCCCGCAGTACTCCATCAGGAGTTGATGGAAGGTTTGGCCACGTATGGCTCCAACCCCATCTTTCAGTTTGTGGTCCCCAATGGGGCTGCTCGCCTAGCTGGGCCTTGAGCATTCACCACAATCAGCCCAGAATTTTCAAAAATTGCATTGTCACTTCCCCCCACGCCATCCTTCTCTCTGCCATGACCACCAATTCTGGGCCCGTGTCAAGGGCGGGAGGACAATCTGCCCTTCCTGCTTTGAGTTAGATCACTCAAAGCATAAATGCCCCTCCCATTCAGCTTCCTCAGACCCAGCACTGTTGTCATCTGGCCCCCAATTTGCCCCATACCCCACTGCTTTTATAAGATGGGGTACAATCCTACCCCCTCCCCCAAAGCCTGCTGCAGCTTCAGTGCCCGCTGTAGCCAACCAACCCCTTCCTCAGGCCAGTGCCACTTGCGCCTCATCTAATCAGGAAATACCTTGGACTAACATGGGTTCCCATGTTATTCTGAAATTGCCCACCACTCCACTCCAATTTGCTGACCCCAATTTTGAATTTTACATGAACCCATGGTCCTCATTAGAATAAATTGATGATATGGGTAATTTAATTAAAGCCTTGCAGCCCACATATGACAATTTATCCAAGTATGGAAACCAAAACTGGTCGCTCAACAGTTTTATGCCCCCCAGCTGGACGCCTTAGAGTTCCAATTGGACCACCAGCTCACTATTGCGGCAGCTGCTCACCCTGATGTAGACACCATCTGTGAGATGTCCAAGTCATCAGTAGCAGCTCATGGCAAAGAACTCCCGCTTCCATCATCAAGCCATATACTTCCTCATCAAACAAAAATACCATTCAGTTTGCCAACAGGAGTGCTAAGGAAGCCATCATGAAAGTGATACCTGCCTCACAGGCCAACCCAAGAGTCACCTGCACCTCCATGGCTTTGCTGTCTCAGCTTCATTACCTCCGCATTAAGATGGAG
Source organism: Massospora cicadina (assembly GCA_022478985.1). Taxonomy (NCBI): domain Eukaryota; kingdom Fungi; phylum Entomophthoromycota; class Entomophthoromycetes; order Entomophthorales; family Entomophthoraceae; genus Massospora; species Massospora cicadina. The sequence goes on along the minus strand of JAKSZP010000336.1, from coordinate 96,587 downwards.
GCCAGCATTCCCAGGTACATCAGCGACTTACTGTCCTCCAAAAATTTCCTCAACTAGCCAATAATTAGCATCCTCGCTCCCCATGTCGCTGATAACACCACCCCTTTGTGATCCTCCTTGTCCCGCGCGCTCGCCAAAGAGGAGCATGGGGCTGAGGATAAGCCCCAATCCCCCCTCCCCTTCCACCATGGTAGGTTGAGCGCCTCAGCGCTGTACCACCTGGTAAGTTATTATTTCATTTGTTATGTTTCGCCTGCTTGTTTTGAGCAGTCAATTTCAATTGGTTCAAGTGGTTAGTGCGTTCAGTTTTTTTGCTCTTTGAGCTTTGGTAATGTCCATCTCCTGGTCAGCATGACTCATAATAGATTTAAAATTTAAAATGAATTGAAGTACTAGATTTTGGTCCAACGCTTGGCCAGTATTTCCTCTCAAAATACTTATGATGTCCTGAATAGGGATTCGTTCCCTGGTTCCACTTAACTCAAATAATGCTAAGATCCGGGGTTATTGTTTCTCTTGTTTGACACACTATCAGCAGCAATCCCTGATTCAATTCAGCTTCTTCTCTGGATCCCCACTCAGATCCTTACTCTTTATCTTAAAGAGTCTCCCAATTAGAGCACTCAGAAATATTTTTTCTGAGAAGAAATAGAACTTGAATTAGATTCTTTACGTTTACTAAGTTTTTACTCTTGTAAAAGTGATCTGGTAATTGATGATGATATTTTGTTAGTAAATTCTTTAGGGAATTTATAGTAGTAGTTTGGCCCAACCCTTGGTTTGAACCACCTCAATAGAATGGCAGCCATTGCCATTAGATTTCCCATCCTTGTCTCAGCTTTGATGGTCTTCCACATCCTGGCAAGGATTCCGATGTTGGACATCCTCAAGACCTAAAATGGAAAGATTCAGAAAATGTGTCCCTAACGGTTTCCTCTCAATCCAAGTGAACCAAACATATTTGGCAAGCGACCTGCTTTGGTAATATGCTTGTTACCCATTAAAGCAGATCACAAACCAACTTATTGATTCACTAGTCGTAGGCAGCATTACTTGCCTCGCAATTTAATCCTTAAATTCCCAATTGGTCAGTGATGAAACCTGACTGACTTAATCAGTACACCTGATATTAATAAACTATCAGATGCCTCTATTTCGTTGGCAACTCTGCCCAAAGAGATCTTAAGCATTCATCCGGATTGATCCCTGAAAGATCTGACCAGGAATAACCTAAAATCCCCCAAACATAGTTACCCTAAAACCAGTGTCAACTGATATCCAATTTACATCGCTTTAAAGAATTATTCCCTAGCAATCCCTGGTAATCTAATCAGCTGGGAATATGGGCAAAAATAACAATACATCCCCCTTATCGCCTAGATTTCCAGCGAGAAAAGGATCAGGGCAGGAGAATACTACTTTGGACACTCGGTTGGATACTTCATTTGTTCAAGCAAATTATGATCATCAATATTCAACGCTGTTCATGATGACCTTTGGCATGCAGCTCTCTTCCTCTTCATCCTCACTACCGCCTACTCAGAACGTGGTCCCCATGATATTCTGTCATGCTGAGCTAATCAATTTACTCATGATGATATTATTCAGGAGATCTGGGTTTCCCCCATCAGAGCATATGAACCACTGTCAAATTAGGTTTCTTGTTCGGGCGTCCTTGATTTTCTGATTTTCTCCTCATCCTCAACAGGAGATTCTTGCTATTGATTTTCGTTTTGAGGCCCATTTAAGAATGCTCATTTATGCTCACCCTTGTTATTTTCTCTTCATAACCTCTTGGCTCATATCATTCTTAATTTTTCTCTGAAGAGCTTATATCATTAATTTTGAGATTCAATTTCTCCAAAATTAGAGCTTTATTGATTTCAAAGTACATAATGTCAACTACCATATAAGTCTGACATCCCCCTCTCATCAGGCCCATATGTCAAATTCCAAGCTGCGGTACCAACAGCTGCTCAATAGATTATCTAATAAAGACCTTTGGCTCTTCCAGCGGATAAGTCAATCTGCACGATGGAACCTTTTCTATGGTCCTTTTAGAACTCATATTCCTAGTCAAGTATCAGTGGCTAGGCTTTCCGTGTAATTACCAGAAATAGAAACCTTCCCTGCTGAAATCAGGTTAGCGATTGTCTCAAATGACTCATGACCAATCCTTCCTCTGTCATCAATTCCTGAGTTAAATTTTGAGACTCTCCTGGATTTGGCTCTTTTTGCAGATGCTCCTAACATCATCATTAAACCTCCTGAAGCAATGCCCTTCGCTCTCAATCGTTCAATCCTTGCCAGATTGGACCTGCTTCCATAGTTCCTCTTCCAACTCAGTCTATATTACAAGCCAGCTGTCTTGGCCACCAAACTAACCATTGGCAACAGCATACATTTTGAACTCCCCTATGCATAATTGAGAGCCCAAGTCACTGAGGCTTTATCCATAGATCTGCTTTAGCCAATTTTATAATTATCCTAGATTGGGATATCGCAGCCTATGCTCTTCACTTTGCCAGCCAAGTTCTTCAAAGTTGGGCCACAAAAATTCCAGCCTCCCCCAGTTTCCATCGCTCTCTCTTCTTCAGCATCTCAGAAGCTCATAGGCATCACTTGCAGGATGCCATTCGCTCCTTGCATGACTATCTCATTTCTGGCGCATCTTACCAGTATCTTCCACTGATGGCTTTGAAAGTGGGCATGATTTGGCAACCCCCATCCAGTATCCCTTGCTCGTTGCTGGCCCATATGTCTGGTGTTCTTGATGAAGTCCATCAACAAGTGCAAGACCAATCTTCTGGCTCCGGTGCCATATTAGGATAGTTGGGGTTATTTTCTGACTTCCTCTTCTTGTACTGTTGCTTCCCTCCCTGCTCTAGGGTATCACGTTTGGCTTTTTCTGACATTATAATTTCCCTTCCCTTAGTCAATTTCTCGCAGGGATCTGCATCCATTCAATAAACTTGGCTTTGGATAGGTCTAGCCCTCGCTAGCATCCAATCTCACATAAATTCTGACGGGTTATTTACTCCTACTGTGATCCATCCTCCCTCCCCCAATAGGTGACATAGGTGGAATCATCCCCAAATCAAGGATAACCAATAAAAAATAAAAATTATAAAAATATATCAGTTTTTCTATGATTTTTTTTATTTTTTTTTCCAATATTTTATAAATCTTTTATTTTTTATTCTTTTTTCCATGGGACTTGACTTTGTTTTGGTTCAGCGGTCCATCTTTTTATTTTGTTCCCTAACTGGATCCTAGGTATACTTAGAGCTACCAGTTTTTTATGGTTCAGAGGTCTTACTTTTTAAATACTTAACCATCTAGATTAGTTCAGCAGTCCTTATGATTTGGACTTGACCAAATCATAAGGACATAACCAACTTAATGGTTCAGCAGACCTTCAGGAACTCTTTTTTTATTATTTTTTCATCTATCCATCACTTTAAATACTTAGCATGGACCTGATTTACTATTCTTCCATCCAAGAGGCTCTTGATGGAGTAGGCTTCCATTGCCAACTTGGGGATAATCTTTAATGGACCTAACCAAAACACATCATTTTGTTTTTCTCCTGAAGCCATGTGTATCACAATAGACAAGTCATTCGCCTATTCAATATTCTGTTAAGGCCATCTAGTTCTTATTTTTTGTCATTTTTGCTCATATCCTTTTCTTCAAAGTTGTATTGAATGCTCATGATTGCATTTTGATCAAGACACTCATCAATCAGTTCAGGTACTTCTTGGCACACATCCCCTATGTTGGTTCCAACACCAAATAAAAAAATTGGTGGCAACGTGGCCTTCCTCCCATATAGAAATTCTAACGGCATTTTTCCCATCACTTTATGATGACTAATATTGTAGGTAAATCTCACTGAACTCTTGTACATTCCCCACGCGGAAGAACTTTCTGTGACAAGCTTCCTCAGCATGACAGCTAACATCCCATTAACTCATTCCACCAGTACATTCATCACTGGCCACTAGGGTACAGACACGACTCTTTGAATCCCCATTATCTCATTTAATCATGGGATTAATTAGATGTGAAATTTGTCCCATTATTGCTCAGCAGGACCTGCGGGCATCCATGTTAATATATTACTTGATCTGGGATGAACTTCACAGTACTAGTAGCATTTACTTTCACCTGGGCTTACATCTCAACTCATCTCTTCAGAAATTGCAACTATTATGTACTTGACTCCCCCTGTGCTCGTCGTCAATGGTCCCATCACATCAATGGACACCATATGACAAGTTTGCCAGGGCAGACTAGTCAGTACCCAGTCGTATTCTTATGTGGCTTGTGCAGCTGGAACTCCATACAACAAGTCAGATAGTATACAACCTCATAGTTGATTGACTCCCATTAGTAGTACAGGCAAATATGGTCAGTTGTTTTTCTCAGGCCTATGTGCCTGAAAACCTTATGAGCAGCTTGAATTATAGCTGCTCTTTCTGATGGCTTTTGGAAATGTAACTGCTTCCATTAATCATCTTGAAAACTTTTCCATCCATGGTCTGGGTTTTTTTCCATCACTTTTCAAAGCACACCTTGGATTTCTCAGGGCTTGTTCCCAATTTCTCCATTAACCATTCTCTGTATTAACTCATTTGCTTGCTGGTATACCATCTGGACCATTGGTAACTGCAAAAGCTATCTGCATTTTGATGAATGCCCCACTCAGTGGACAATCTAATAATTTTAAGCCTGAAACTTCAATGCCCATCGGGCCAGTCATCCTTCTTTTTAACATAAATTGTGAAGCCAGTGCAAGAAGAAGTGGTCTGTCACCACTTTGAAGTGCGTTCTGTGGATGTACACCCAAAATTGTTTACAGGCGTAAATGACTATAAGGCACTCATTCTCAGTTATGTTGTAGTTCCTCTCAGTGGCTGAGAGTGTCTGGCTCACATATGCCACCAGATGTTTGTCCTCAAGTTCATCTACTTGGCTCAATATGGTGCTGAGCGCCATCAACGAAACATCAGTTTGTATCATAAATTTTTAATTAAAATTGGGTATTTTAAAATTGGAGAATCTTTTAGCTACTGGCATAACTCATTGAAGGATTTCTGTTCTTCTTCATTCCAAACGAATCCTTTCTTTGGATCCTTTAACAGATGGAATAAGGGCTCAGCAATTATGGCAAAATCCCAAATAAATCTTCTATAGTATCTGACCGTTCCAAGGAACATCTGGATATCTTGAACACTCTTTAACACAGCCATTTGTTTTATGGCTTTGATCTTCAGGTTCTCTCAGCAAAACATGCTGGCAATCTTATTTGATCATAGGTCCAAAATTCATGGACCAATAAAATTTATATTTATTATTTTATATATTTTTATCTATTTTTGTTTTCCTTTTGCAATAAGATTTTTAACCTATAATTAGGTTCGGAAGTCCTTTTTTCCCCTTCATCCAAACTTGGTCCTAGGTATACTCTGACCTACTAGTCATCATGGTTCAAAATCTTATCCCCTTAATATTACTAACCATCTATTTGGTTCAGTGGTCCACTTTTTAAAAACTTTATCAAAATTCCAGGACATAACCATTTAATGGTTCAGAGGTCCTCTGGGAACATTGCAACTATTTTCTCTTAGGTCCAATACTTTTTAAATTTAAAGCAGGGAAGGCCGACCATGGGATGGACACTTCCAAATATGACTCAGGAAAGACAAACTTAGTACCAGGGGAGGCACCCCAGAGAAGCGATATTATCTCTTGTTGCCAGCGGGAACGCCACTTATGGGGAGGGGGAGGGAACGTGTGAAGGGGCCGTAGCCACAATTGAACATGTTTGGAGGAAGGGGTCTGATTTAATGAACCAAACTGGGAACCAGGGTGAGACCTGCTGTCGGCGACGCAGTGGGAGGTATCCAAACATCCACACTTGAAAGTGGTCTACCAAATGAGACCGGAATCTGTGGACAGCTTCTGGAAGGGTGGGGATGGAGCCAGCGATGGCATCTAAGACAATCGTGTGGATGGTCCACATGGCGATTGCAACCACCAAAGCATGGAGGGAGGGTGGAAGGGAGAGGCCATTAATAGAGCAAACATATCTCTTGACAGACTGAAGGGATGCGTTTGATCCTGGCCTAGCAGACGTTGAACTTCACGCCATATCACTTTAGAGGTGGGGCACTTCTCCAGGCGGTGGAACAGCGTTCACACATGGGAGCGGACTTGAGGCTGCAACAGAGGATGGTGTGCATATTTCCAGATAGTCTTTTGGGTCTCAGTGGAATAAGGGATGTCCATCATGTCCAGGTAGTCCACCCTGGATAGGACTTGGGGTCGAATGGGATCACGCCATCATGGATGGGTAGCCCCTGTACCTCTTGTGTGAACTGAGGAGAGGGGCGGCCTCTTCGGGTTGTATGTCCACTAATACGAATTCTCCACTCTGCACTTCGCATGGAGAGTAGGATTCGTTTGTAGTGGGTTTTAGTCCCGTGAGGACCTGTGGCTGATGTGTGTGATGCGAGGTATTTCATCAGGGAGTGGGGGTTTGATGGATTGTTGAGGCCCAAGGCTCAGGAGAAGTTGGAGCGGGCCGCGCGGGACCAGTGTTGGGATGGGAGTGTAGGAGCGGTGACGGCCGCGATCCAGGTGCCCAGGATCTTGGCAGCATGGGCTTTGAAGTCAAGCAGGCCCATGCCACCTTGATGATGAGGGCCAAACATGACCTCTAGCCATACTGGTGGAGGGCGGCCTGACCAAAGCCATCCTTGCAGCAAAGCATACAGGGATTTGAAGAAGCTTGGGGAGAAGGGGATGGCGTGGGCTCCAAACCAGACTTTGGATAGGAGCATAGAGTTGGCAAGAACAACCCTGCCAGTGAGGGTAGTAGGGTGGGCTCTGAGAGAGGCGATTCGCTTCATCACGTTGTCCAGTATACGGCACTCCATTACTGCTGACGCATATCCGCCTGCCTCCATCCACACGCCCAGATGGCGCACCGGTCCTATGGTAGGACGTGGCACAAAGGGGAGCACCAGTGGAGCGGTGTGTGTTGAGTTAGTAAGGCGTGGACGTGGGCGAGAGATGGGCCGGGTTGGGAACTAATTGCTGGGGCCCAGCAGTTCTGAAACCGACCAAGGAGGATGATTTCGGTTTTGGAGGCGTTCAGTGCCGCGTTGCTTACCCAGGAATATTCCTGGATGAGGGCTTCAAGCGCGCGTGCATCTTTGTTATTAGACACCCCCACCACGCAATCATCTGCAAATGCCATCATCTTGACTGGGGTTTGGCCTGGCACATGGACCCCAGTGAGTTGGGCATTCACATTTTGCAGTAGTGGGTCAAGGCTGAAGTTGTATAAGAGTGGGCTGAGGGGGTCCCCTTGTCACAAGCCCTTTGAGGGCGGACTACTTCCGTTAGGAAGCCTGGGCCACGCACTGCCATTGTCACAGATTCCGTGAGCAGCATTACCCAGTTTATGAAGTGGGGGGTAGGCGGAATTGATGGAGGCAGGCCCTTAGGTATTCCCAGTTTACTCTATCATAGGCCTTTTGTTGGTCCAAGAATACCAGTGCCCTAGAGGCTGTGGACTGACATGCATTAGCCATGGAGTGCACGTTATCCCAAATCAACCTTCTGGGGATGAAACCGAATTGTTCTGGGGAGATGGTGGCAGATGCTACAGTCCCTAAACGGTTAGCCATGATTTTTGTTAAAATTTTGGTGTCTGTGTTTGTTAGAGAAATGGGGCGCCAGTTAGCTAAGTCAAGCTTATCCCCTTTCTTGAAGAGTGTGACAGTAAAGGCCTCATGTCCTGCTGGTAGGAGGTGCGTTTCCAACAGGCTTTAGTTAAGTGAGGCTAGCAGCAATGGGGATATATATTTGAAATATTTTTTGTAGAACTCATATGGAATGCCATCTGGGCCTGGGCATTTTCAGTTTGGCGCACCGCGAATGGCTGTCCATAAATCATTCAGAGTAATTTAATTCATTATTTCTGGGTATTGGAAAATGGTGCGGATATGAGCTCAGTTAAGAAATTCTGCCATTTTGGCTGGCTGAATTGGTTCAGCTCGGTATAACTTGGAGTAATATTTTTGCATTTTGATTGCCACTTTGGCCGGTGTGTCCACAATGGAATTATCTGATCTTCACACCTGTGTGCAGGCCACAATCTGGTATGGTGCGAAATTTTTTTTTAAAGAAGTATGCGGTGCACAAGTCACCTTTTGTGATGCGTGTGGCCCTGTATTGGACACAAACCTGATATTTGTGTTGCCTTTTGAGTGCGTTGAGGTGGGAAGCTGCCTCCGCCCACTTCTGGCCCCATGCAGGGCTATATCCTGTGGCTGGAATGTTGGACTCCAAGTGGGCCAATTCCACCAGAGCGTGTGAGATAACCACCGATGTGGCTCGCGAGTGTCTGGAGGAGAGATGGCGATAGTGGCAGATGGTGTCCTCTTTGAAAGTTGCCCATGTGGAAATGGGGTCCGCGCAAAACGGTGCAACAAACGATTTTGCCAAAGTTGCCTCTTCCACCCATGTGGAAAATCGTAGCAACGTGAGCTCGGGGGGCGGATTTTGCACCAATGTGGGGTCTTTGCAACTGTGATTGGTAAGTGGTAGGTTATCGAGACCAGTCAGTGGTTGGAAATTTCCATTTTCGTTGTTTTGAAGTGGGAGATGTGGGGTTGGAATTTCGCCGGTGTTAGAATAAGGTCTATGCAAGTCATGGACCTTAATTGGTCGTAGTGGACGTGGGGATGCATCATGTTTTTGAGCAGTGGGGCATGTCACGGCAGCGCATCCATTAGCCCAAGGGTGGCTCTTAGAACGCGTAGTTCTACATGACCCTGTGGGGCGTGGGGTGAGGGAGGCCACCAGTCCATTGGTGAGGTTAGCCAACAGTTCATGTCACCAACTAGGAAAGAATCAGGGGGTAGCGGGAGGGATTTGACCAATGAGAAAAATTCCTGACGCTCGTGTGCACCATTTGGGGCATAGATGTTGACAATTGCGTGTGCAACGTCAGCCCACGAGAAGGTGACGACGAGCACTCAGCCATTTAGGAATGTTTCTGAGGATGTGAATTTGAAAAAACTATTTTTCCAAATTAGCACCCCACAGCTTTGACCAAAAGGATAGGGATGGGAGGAGCATTGTTTTCCAAGCTTCCTCGGAACCTTGTGGACAGTGGGACTCCTGGATGGCCAGGATATCCACGGGTAAATTGTGTTGTAAAAAACTCAGTTTCCTAGCCTGGGATGGGGAGGCCTTGAGTCCAGCGATATTCAACGTCCCTAGAGTGAAGGTTTCCCTTTGCACCTTAGGTGTGAGGGGGTGGGCCCCCAGGCCCACCAGCCTCTTCAAGGTCCCCATGGGCTTTCACAGCAGCGCGGGTGTTAGCAGCAACGCTATTGGGGTTATTGTTAACTTTTGCGGAAAGAGTCACATTGGCTTTGGCCTTCGCTTTTTGTTTTTCTGACGTTGGACGAATTTTTTGTGGTGTGGATGAGTTCAGTGCACCGTCGAGTGGGTCAAAAAAAATTTTCATTTGGGATAGGTCCCAAGTCAGTTCAAACCAGAGCTTGGGTGCAGCAATTAGTGAGATCAAATCTCCCATCGGATCCTCAGATTGAGTGGCCCGCTCAGCATGGGCCTCCCAATCTAATTGGGTGATGTATTCCCAAGTCACTTTCGCCGCGAAGGTCTCCATGTCCTCCTGGTGTTGTGAGTGTGGGATGGTGGTGGTGGCCTTGGCCGCTTCCTTAGCCGTGGCCCTATGGGCCTCTTTGGCCTTCTTCTGCTCCTGCGGGGGAGATGGGCTTTACCAATAAGTAGCAGCCTTGTGCTCCCCACGGGAAAGCCTCCTTGGTGCTTGCGGTTGGTTTGTAGTGCGCCTCTCCGCTGGCCATGGCCGCTGAGGGGTGCTCTTGGAATGTGACGCCCTCCTTGATGGGGCATGCGTGCGCCTTAAGGCCAAATGCATCACAGTGGGTGCAAATGGAGGGCGCACTGTCCACAGTTACCCGGAATGGGTGGGTGGTATGCCCTGCAATATCAATAAAAGTGGAGTGCGGGATCTGGGTTAGGTCCTTCGTGATCTCCTCAGTTGGGGTCAGATCTGCGATGGCTTTGCCGGTGCATAGGTGTGGCATCAGTGTGAAGCGTTTCATTTCAAAAGATTGTATTTCGCCATATATGGTGAGACCATCTTTCAGGTGTTGCTCCAAAATGTCACGTTTTACTGTAGTAGGAAAAAAGTCAAACGTGAGGAAAATTTGGTTTAATTTTGCCCATCTGGTCATTTGGTTTTGATGACCCATTGCCCTTCGGGGAGGTCAACCACTATGTGCACTGCTGCAGCCTCATCTGCTGCTATTTTGCTTTCAAAACCTAGGTCCAGCCAACCATGCGACATGGAGTGAAGTGCAACGTACACCGCAGTTGGGAAAATTTTGTGTACATCTTCACAAAATTTTTCCCACAAGGCCGTTTTTTGGATGTCCAGATAAACCCGGAATCTGAATTCCACCGACTAAAGTGGCTGGGAGTGTGGCGTGTTGATGTACTGGTTGCATCATGCTTGCCACACGAGTATCTCCGGGGAAATTGTGACTACCAGTTTTTTGAGATTTTTGGCAATTCCGCCGCATTCTCTGGGGCGTTTTTGAACGTTGGAGGCCGTGAGCCTTCCGCCTGCCTTTCTTAACCTGCTTGCCCAACTGCTCCCTGACATTGGCGCAGATTAATCTCCTCTGTGAGATTATCAAACTAGACTAGTCCTGAATTGAATAGGTTGCAAAAGTGTTTGCATCAAGAAAGAAAAGGTACTTTGGTCCAATACTTTTAATTTTTTAGTATTGTCCTTCTTCACTATATGGCCAGCAGCGCTGTTTCTTCACATATTGTCAACACTTGCCAACTTTGGCAATACTCTTGAATGTTTTCATTCATTAGGCCTTCAATCCCAACTTGTCATTTGTCCAACAGGTCTTAATTCATTTCATATTTTGGCAACTGATGCTTGAATCTTTGTATCACTCAAATTTGTATATTCCTCATTAGTCAAAAGTTCCATTTGATTGTTAAGGTTGTTTTTCTCTTAAAAACGATTTTTGGCATTCGTGGCCATATAAAACGTTGGAAGTAAATTCAATTGTAGATCTGGAAATGATCCTTTAATCACACAGATTGATCTAGCCTCTTTAGATTCATCCAATTTCCTCTTGAATTGATGATAACTCGTCTCCAGCAATTTATGATCATTGTTTGAATTTTATTGAATCAAACTATTCTCTCCACTAGCTTGGATCAATAGTTTCCTGTTTTGGCCTCATACTCTTCATTGGTATGGCAATTCAATACTCTTAATTGATTGCTTCCCATTCCAATTACAACCAATGTCTCATCTAGTGTCTCATCTAACACCTCACTACTCAGGACTATTTCAAGTGGACCCAATTCTAACCTGAGTTGGTCCTGCCAATCCTTGGGACTATTTCAAGTGGACCTAATTTTAAACCAAGTTGGCCCTGCTAATCCTTTTCATCTCAGGCAATTTCAGGTTGAATAGGGTTTCTTGTAGCACTAGACAGTTCCATATATAGACTGCAAGTCATTTTCCCAAAGCTTGAGTATCCTTAATTTGCTTCACTAGGAGCTACACTTCTAAGCTGTGTGAACGCAATTAATTGTGATCCACTTCACATTCTGTGTTCATTATTGTTATTTTCTCTAGTAACTTATAGCCAGAATTGGAAGCATCTTAATATGACATTACATTTTAATATCTTTTACTCAACTACACCCCTGTAGTGAGCACCATTTGTAAAAATTTATATGTTTTCTGAATATTCTTGCTTTTTGACCCCTATAAATATTTTATCTGAACAGGTTCAGGTTTTGTTCAATTCTCCGCGTAGGATGATAGTAGTTGATATAATCATTTATTGTGTATGATGACTATTATCCATAGTTGAATTGAAGTATTAGATTTTGGTCCAACGCTTGGCCAGTATTTCCTCTCAAAATACTTAAGATTTCCTGAATAGGGTTTTGTTCCCTGGTTCCGCTTAACTCAATCTACGCTCAGATCCCTGGTTATTGTTTCTCTTGTTTGACACACTGTCAGCAGCAATACGTGATTCAATTAAGCTTCTTTTCTGGATCCCCACTCAGATCCTTACCCTTTTTGTAGCACTAGGTGGTCCCAACTTAAAGGGGGAATACACCAATCTTTATTTAATCACGCCTGAGCTCTTAAGAGCTTGAGGCGAAGGCAGGGGTAAGCGGAGGTGTCAAGAAGGGGTGGGGGAAAGCTTTGCCAGAGCCAAGTGTCCACTTGAACTGACTTATTGGACCATGGCGGCATGGTAAATACTCACAGAGACATCTCAAAATGAACCTAATTTGAATGATCATATGGGGCAGCGTCCACAGATTGGAGTCAAAAGTGGCGCGAAGATATGAATTATGAATAGTCCATATCACTGCACCAAATTCCAGGACCCTTAATGATTGGGAGCAATTGGGGAGTGAGATTTTAAACATGAAGTCCTGAACTGGGTGCGCTACCCAGGGTTCTGCTCGTAGGAGTTCGCGGACCTTGCTCCAGAAAGGGGCTATGAGGGGGCAAGTAAAGAAGCGGTGGAGGTGGGTGTCTGTCAGCTCTGCACATCATGGGCAACCCTTGTGCTGGAAGGTGGGACCAGTTCGATCCCCTGTCCTGTATGAGCAGTGTAGAACATGCCACAGTGTATTTGACACTTTTGCTGAGAGAAAGGATGGGTAACTTCCTTCCAGAGCTCCTGAGATCACATTCCACAGCGGGGAGTAAAAGTTCCAGGAGACGAGGTCGCATAGAGGGTCTGTCCAAAGGGTGGAGATGGGAGATAACAATCATCCCATTGTGGACCAGGGAGTGATGCTGAGGGCTGATTCCGGGGCCAATCCTTTTATAAGGGTTGCCGTAGTACACCTCTACTCCTGCCCTATTAAGTGCAAGAAGAGCCTGATTCCAGTAAAGCTTGATGAAGGTTTGAGGCGGTGGCCTGGATGGTTTGTTAGCCACTCTCCCACAGCTGTAGGTGAGGTTCGTGGGAGCCCTAGAGAGGTTTCTAAACCATGGCGTAAGGCTGGAGCCCATTGTGGCATTGAAGACATATCCCAGCACATGATGGGCTTAAGGAACCCCATCAGGATTGAAGTGGCATGAGACCTAGTGTCCAAAAGACCTAGGCCCCCCTCACTGCGGGGTCAGGATATTGTGGTCAGAGATGTGGGTGGGTGGCTGGATCCCCATATCCAACAGCGAAATACCACATTCAACCTCATGTAGAAACTGTCCGTAAAGGGGCAGACATGAGCGAGAAAACATAGCTTTGATAGAAGAAAAACATTCGCCATCAGGGCGCGTCCCTAGGGGTGATACGCCGGCAGCTCCAGCTAGCTACACGAGAGTTTATTACATTAAGCAAGCGGTCCTCATTATCCTTGATTGAAACCCTTTTGTGATGTGGTGAGGACACCTAGATGCCAAAAGGTGTCCCAGGTAGGTTCCATTCCAAAAGGCAGAGGAAGAGATGGGGCACCAACTTGCACTATAACGGTTTTAGAAGTATTAACTTTTGCATTAAACGCCTTGGAGTAGCAATCCAGGGCCTCCATGGCCAGGTCTAGGTCCTTCTTTCATCCAACTGCCTCTGCTGTGTCATCATCAAAGGCTATGGTGCGGGTGGGGGTTTTCAAGGAACCTGAATACCCACCAGTTGTTCCTGGAGTAGGGCCAGAAGAGAATCCAAAGCTATGTTGAACAAGATTGGGCTCAGTGGATCCCCTTGACGGAGACCCTGTTCAACCATAACCGCTGCTGTAAAGCCTGTTGGGGACAGTACTTTAGTGTGAAGCTGGGCGTAAAGAGCTTATAGCCATGTCCTAGCTTGTGGTGGGATGTGGAGGCGGGTTAGGGAGGCGTCCAGATACTTCTAATTTACTCGATCATATTCTTTTTCCATATCCAGAAGCGCCACAAAACCATGTGTTTGAAATGAGTTAGCTGACAAGGTTGCCAAAAGCTCATTGTGATTGTTCCAAAGCGACCTCCCTGGGATAAAGCCACGTTGAGCTGGGTTGAGGCGTGGTGCTGCCCACTTAGTCATGCGGTTTTCTAGAAGCTTAGTAAATAGTTTGTGGTCCATATTCAATAGTGATACTGGTCGCCAGTTTTCAATGTTCTCTCAGCTTGCTTTCTTATGGATAAGAATCATAATTGATCCTCTCGAGTCAGGAAGTACTCCCCCTTCTGCCAAGAGGGTCAAGAAGAGGGGCTGGAGGGCCTTTGTAACTGTGACGGGATCCACTAGATACACCTCAAATGGGATACCATCTGGGCCTGGGGCCTTCAGATCTGGGCTGTGGAGTAGAATGTCCATTACTTCTTGCTGTGTAATTGGTGCAAGAAGTTCTTCATCCACCGAGAAATTAACCATTGGTTCCGGAGTCCCTTCAATGAATTCATGAACATCTTCTGGGCTTACCCAGGAAGCCTTGAAGAGGGCTGAATAGTAACGGTGGATCTCATTGGTAATCTCCTACTTATTTGTGGTGACAGTGGTCCCCACCCTCAGGGTTACAATCTCCTGATCCTTTGAGCGGGCTTTCTGCTTCTGATAAAAGAAAAGGGTGGGGCGTTCCCACTGGGTGTAGTAACGTGACGAGGTGAAGTTTGCTGTACGTTCTTCTTGCTCAGTAATATCCTGCTGGTATGTCTCGTGGGCCAATTCTCAAGCCTTCAACCATTGAGAGAAAGGTACTGGGCGGCAATTTCATTCAAGGTGTCTTATTCTAGCTTCAGCACGTCTGACATTAGCCTGGGCTGCTGTCATTCGAGCCTTAGCACAATTGTAGGCTACCTTTAGGATCCTTGCTTTTGTATCAGCCCAAATTTTCTTGTAAAGTTCGCAAATGAGGTGAGGCCAGGTGCTCTGGCTCACATATACTGCATTTATCTTCTCTCTTGCAAACTGGTTGTTCAAGAGCCCTGTAGCAATCCTTGGCCAAAATCTTCTTGATGGTCTGAGGATTGTTGTCAGGATCACCGTGAGGGATCTGTTATCAGTTATAGTGTTATCTCAGGTTATGAGAGAGGACACTCAACCAACCAGCAATGGGCCCACTAGGGCCATATCAATCCGTGAAGCTGATGTGAATCTCTGACCTGGACCTTGGATCCGAGACATACAGTCAAGTCCAGATGCTGAGGGGGGAGGGCATCCATGAAACCACTTGACCTGAGGAAATTTTGAAGCCGAGCTGTACCTCATCTGTCTTGTGTGGCAGGAGGAAAGGTGTCACGCACCCAACTTAATAATTTGTTGAAATCCCCCATCAGCACTTTATTGCCTGGGATAAGTAGTAGAGCAAGTTCTTCCAAAAGACGATCCTGCTCTTGACCTGCATTTGGCAGGTATATGCTTGCAACAAAGAAGGAGAACTCAGGGGTTGATAATTTAGCCAATATAAGGCGATCATCAAGGTGTTTCAAAAATTGGTGGGTTTTCACCCGGGGGTTGAGGATAATAAGGGCCACATAGTGTGTCCAACAGGAGTTACCTCCAAATTGGTCATTTCATGCTACAAAATCAGAGGGGGGGACATGGGGCTCCTGGATGGCTGCAATATCTATGCGGGTCAACCTGAAGTTGTGGAGGAGGTGGGCTCTCCGCTTGTAATTCTGCAGCCCATTCAGAGTTAATCGACTTCAGGGTCAGGGTGCCCCTTTGGGGCCTCATAGCTTTCCCCCTCCATATCCTGGGGGGTTACCGGAGCTTCCACCTGCATCCGTAAGGCTGCTCAATTTTAGTCCATGAGCTTGAATCTTTGCAGCAATCCATGCTGATCGACGGGGAGGAGGATTATCCTGAGTTGATGGGGCTGAGGAGCTTGTAAGCCAGCCCAAGATACTTCCCCCGCTGCTTTGCACAGGAGAATCTTGAGAGGTGCTCCATAGACTCCTCCATTTGTGCATCATCTGATGTATCAGAGTCCAGAGTCACCTCCTTTAGTACTGAGAATGGCGTCTGAGTTGCAATACCCATAGATGGTGGGGGCAGCAATGACTTGGTGCCTCCACCTGACTTGGGGTACTCCATACTTGTTCCACCCTTGGGGTATTCTGTATTACTAAATTAGTTTTAGATGCCAACCCTGGGCTGGCTTCCTCTGTGTTAGCTTGATGAGAAGCAGATTTGCGCTTATTTTGGGCTGGTGAAGGGTCTGGCAATTTAAAAGGGGTTCCCATAGGGTGAGGGTTTTCGCTTTTAAGGGAATAAAGTTGTGCTACTGGTTGTGCCTTCTCAACTGCTACACAAAGAGCAGAGGAGGTGAGATCCCTTACGGGCACCCAGTGGGTTGGTTGTGGGATTGCCGCTGCTGCTGTATGGGAGCGTTTCTTACCTGTCTCAGGGACTTGGCTACTAGATGATAGAGCTTGTTTATGAGCAGTACAACTATCATATAGGTGGCCCAAAGCATTACACCATGAGCAACGTGGTCGTGCCTGGTTTGTATCAACAAAGAAGATTTCATAACAGGATCTAATGACTGCAACACGTGGGGTAACCTCCATGTTGCGGGCCACCATTGGGTTGGGGATGAATGATGCCATAGCAATACAAACCCTCTGGGTTGGGGCATACTAAACTGGTTCGCACAGGTTTACTGATAGAACTGACCCAAATTCCATTAATCCTCGATGAAGCGCAAGCTTAAGGGATTCTGGGTCCACTGTAGTTGGAAGATTTGAGAAAGTTACCCAGAAAATTTTCTCAAAGTTAGATCCAGTTCTCAGCACATGAAGAGAGCCATGCGGAATCTCAATTGTAACTGAGGCTGCACAATCTACATCTGTTTCAGTTGTAAACCCTATATCGATATAGTGGCTTTCCACCACTTCATGAATAGTGATGCTAACTGGAAAAGCACTTGCTATGGCTTCAAAATAACTAAATTAATCCCGTGCATAAAACTCAACAGGATTATTCCCATATTAGACTCTAACTGCATGAGCAAGAGTGGACCTAGGGAGTGCACATTGTGAGCGAGTTCCTGCCCATCTTTTCCTCACTTCAGCCACAAAATCAGCTTCACGAGGGTCAATGGTGGGTGGTGCAGGCACTAGTTTTTTCTGCCATGCATCTGAGGCATCCTTTACTCGCTTATTTTTGTTTACATATAAATTTAGACTTAGATGTAACTTAGTGGATTCCCCACGGGGGAAATACCAGACAGACGTGCTGGCATTCCTCTGGATTTACGCGCTAGCCCCTGCTGGGCCTTCCCAGTAGTTACCTGATTTTTTGCAGGTTAGTAGGCTTACCTGATTTGGGTTTATTCCCTGCCAATTGATTGGGTAATTCTGGCTCATCATCAAATCAATCTAATACTCCCGCCTTCATCTGACCATCAGCAGATACTGGTAGGGATTTTTCAGCTTGTTGATTGGCTATTTGGCTAATCCCACTTTGAATTTTGATGTTGATTTTGATTTTGATGAGCATTACGGCTACTGATTCACCACTCGATGTTGATTCAGTTGATGCACGTTGGTTACCTTCCAAACCATTAAAATGACGACCAACTGATTTACCAAATACTGTAGATTCAGTTTGGCCGCATTGGGTAATGTTGGAAGTGAAAAAATGACGACAAAACTATTTCAACACTTTCTGATGATTCAGTTTGGACGCCCAGGCTGTTCTCCAAAATGAAGGCAGTTGGCAAAGCCATACAAACCCCATGTGAGGTATTGGGAGCTGCCATACTCCCTACTACCGTGGGTGAAACCTTAGATGTGCCTCCAGGGTGGGGCGCATTAATTGGTGACCCTCAGTCAACACAGAGTTGACTGGGGTAGGCTGTACAGTGGTGGTATCAATTTGTGATCCAACCATGGTTTAATAAGGGTTGGTCTGCTTCTGCTTTTGCAGCTGCAGTTTGGGAGTGGGTTATATGGGTCGACGCACAAGTTGGCGTCCTAGGGTTCTGTGATTTGGGGTGAGTTTGAGTGAACTCCAATTATCAGAGGAGCATTCAGTGGACTTTACCATCATTATTCATTTAATTCATTAAGCTAAATTTCTGGGTGATTGTAATATTAAAGTTTGATATTTTTTCAGATCCTTACTCTTTATCTTAAAGATTCTCCCAATTTGAGCACACAGAAATAATTTTTTCTGAGAAGAAAAGGAATTTGAAATAGATTTCTCATAAAGTTTACTAGGATTTTAAAATTTGTAAAAGTGATCTGGTAATTACTTTTCTTTCTCGTTACAAACACTTTTGCAACCTATTAAATTCAAGACTCAATCTAGTTTGATAATCTCATAGAGGAGATTAGTCTGCGCCCATGTCTGGGAGCAGTTGGGCAAGCAAGGCAAGAGGAGCAGGC
Source organism: Massospora cicadina (assembly GCA_022478985.1). Lineage (NCBI taxonomy): Eukaryota > Fungi > Entomophthoromycota > Entomophthoromycetes > Entomophthorales > Entomophthoraceae > Massospora > Massospora cicadina. The sequence continues at coordinate 78,142 of JAKSZP010000336.1, read as the reverse complement.
GGAAGGCCCGCGGCTTCTAACGTTCAAAAACGCCCCGGAGAATCTGGCAGAATAGAAAAAAATCTCAAAAAACTGGCAGTCACAATTTCCCCAGAGATACTCGCGTGGCAAGCATGATGCAACCAGTACATCAATACGCCACACTCCCAGCCACTTTCATCGGTGGAATTTGGAGTCTGTGTGTATCTGGACATCCAAAAAACGGCCTTATGGGAAAAATTTTGTGAAAATGTACACAAAATTTTCCCAACTGTGGTGTACATTGCACCTCACTCCATGTTGTATGGTTGGCTGGACCTGGGTTTCAAATGCAAAATAGCAGCTGATGAGGCTGCAGCGGTGCGCATAGTGGTTGACCTCCCCAAAGGGCAATGGGTCATCGAAACCAAATGCACCAGATGGACAAAATCAAACCAAATTTTCCTCACGTTTGACTTTTTGCCTACTATGGTAAAACGTGATATTTTGGAGCAACACCTGAAAGATGGTCTCGCCATATATGGCGAAGTACAATCTTTCGAAATGCAATGTTTCACGCTGATGCCACACCTGTGCACTGGCAAAGCCATTGCAGTTCTGACCCCAACTGAGGAGATCGCGAAGGACCTAACCCAGATCCTGCACTCCACCTTTATTGATATTGCAGGGCATACCACCCACCCATTCCGGGTAACCGTGGACAGTGCGCCCTCCATTTGCACCCACTGTGACACGTTTGGCCATAAGGCACATGCATGCCCCATCAAGGAGGGCTTCACATTCCAAGAGCACCCCTCGGCAGCCATGGCCAGCGGAGAGGCGCACTACAAACCAACCTCAAGCACCAAGGAGGCTTTCCCATGGGGAGCACAAGGCTGTTACCTATTGGTAAAGCCCATCTCCCCGCAGGAGTGGAAGAAGGCCAAACAGGTCCATAGGGCCGCGGTCAAGGAAGCGGCCAAGGCTATGACCACCATCCCACACTCACCATCCTACACTCACAACGCCAGGAGGACATGGAGACCTTTGTGGCGGAAGTGACTTGGGCTTCATCACCCAATTAAATTGGGAGGCCCATGCTGAGCGGGCCACTCAATCTGAGGATCCAGTGGGAGATTTGATCTCACCCAATTGCTGCACTCAAGCTCTGGTCAAAACTGACTTGGGACCTATCCCAATCAAAAAAAAAATTTTTGCCCCGCTTGATGGTGCATCAAACTTATCTGCACCGCAAAAAATTTGTCCAATATCGGGAAAACAAAAAGCAAAGGCCAAAGCCAATGCAACTCTTTCCAGCAAAAATTAACAAAAACACCGATAGCGTTGCTGCTAACACCCACGCTGCTGTGAAAGCCTGTGGAGACCTTGAAGAGGCTGGTGGGCCTGGGGGCCACCCCTCGCACCTAAGGTGCAATGGGGGAAACCTTCACTCTAGGGATGCTGAATATTGCCAGACTCTAGGCCTCCCCATCCCGGGCTAGAAAACTGAGTTTTTTACAAAATAATTTACCCGTAAATATCCTGGCCATCCAGGAGTCCCACTGTCCATGAGGTTCCGAGGAATCTTGGAAAACAATGCTCATCCCATCCCTATCTTTTTGGTCGAAGCACTGTGGGGTGCTAATTCAGAAAAATAATTTATTCAAATTAATATCCTCAGAAACATTCCTAAATGGCCGAGTGCTTGTCATCACCTTCTCGTGGGCCAAGTTTAGGCACACAGTTTTCAACATCTACGCCCCAAATGGTGCACATGAGCGTCAGGAATTTTTCTCATTGGTAAAATCCCTCCTGCTACCCCCTGATTCTTTCCTAGTTGGTGACATGAACTGTTGGCTAACCTCACCAATGGACTGGTGGCCTCCTCACCCCACGCCCCACAGGGTCACATAGAACTATGCATTCTCAAAGCCACCCTTGGGTTAATGGATGCACTGCTGCGACATGCCCCACTGCTCAAAAACATGATGCGTCCCCACGTCCACAATGGCCATTTTAAGGTCCATGACCCGCATCAACCTTATTCTAACGCCAGCAAAATTCCAACCCCACATCTCCCACTTCAAAACAACAAAAATGGAATTCTCCAACCACCGAATGGTCTCAATAACATACCACTTACACATCACAGTTGCAAAGGCCCCACATTGGTGCAAAATCTGCCCCCTGAGCTCGCGTCGCCAGGATTTTCCACATGGGTGGAAGAGGCAACTTTGGCAAAATCGTTTGTTGCACCGTTTTGCGCAGACCCCATTTCCACATGGGTAACTTTCAAAGAGGACACCATCCACCACTATCGCCATCTCTCCTCCAGACGCTCACGAGCCACATTGGCGGTTATCTCACGCGCTCTGGCAGAATTGTCCCACTTGGAGTCCAACATCCCAGCCACAGGATACAGCCCAGCATGGGGCCAGAAGTGGGCGAAGGCAGCCGCCCACTTAACACACTCAAAAGGCAACACAAATATCAGGTTTTTGTCCATTACAGGGCCACACGCATCACTAAAGGTGATAAGTGCACCGCATACTTCTTTAAAAAAATTTCGCACCATACCAGAGTGTGGCCTGCACACAGGTGTAAAGATCGGATAATTCCATTGTGGACACACCAGCCAAAGTGGCAATCAAAATGCAAAAATATTACTCCGAGTTATACCGAGCTGAACCAATTCAGCCAGCCAAAATGGCAGAATTTCTCGACTGAGCTCATATCCACACCATTTTCCAATACCCAGAAATAATGAATTTAAATTTAAATTATTCAAGGTGGGTCGACCTTGGGACAAATATACCACACCGGGAAAGTTTTCTAGCCAGTACAGGTTTCAAACTCAAAACCTGCACTAGGGGTGGAAGCAGTTTTACCCGCTCAGCTAACCACCCTTGAAATAATGAATTTAATTACTCTGAATGAATTATGGACAGCCATTCGCGGTGCGCCAAACTGAAAATGCCCAGGCCCAGATGGCATTACATATGAGTTCTACAAAAAATATTTCAAATATATATCCCCATTGCTGCTAGCCTCACTTAACCAAAGCCTGTTGGAAACGCGCCTCCTACCAGGAGGACATGAGGCCTTTACTGTCACACTCTTCAAGAAAGGGGATAAGCTTGACTTAGCTAACTGGCGCCCCATTTCTATAATAAACAGAGACACCAAAATCTTAACAAAAATCATGGCTAACCGTTTAGGGACTGTAGCATCTGCCACCATCTCCCCAGAACAATTTGGTTTCATCCCCAGAAGGTCGATTTGGGATAACGTGCACTCCGTGGCTAATGTATGTCAGTCCACAGCCTCTGGGGCACTTGTATTCTTGGACCAACAAAAGGCCTATGATAGAGTAAACTGGGAATACCTTAGGGCCTGCCTCCATCAATTCCGCCTACCCCCCCGCTTCATCAACTGGGTGATGCTGCTCACGGAATCTGCAACAATGGCAGTGCGTGACCCAGGCTTCCTAACGGAAGTAGTCCGCCCTCAAAGGGGCCTGCGACAAGGGGACCCCCTTAGCCCACCCTTATACAACTTCAGCATTAACCCACTACTGCGAAATATGAATGCCCAACTCACTGGGGTCTATGTGCTAGGCCAAACCCCAGTCAAGATGATGGCATTTGCAGATAATTGCATGGTGGGGGTGTCTAATAACAAAGATGCACGCGCGCTTGAAGCCCTCATCCAGGAATATTCCCAGGTAAGCAACGCGGCACAGAACGCCTTCAAAACCGAAATCATCCTCCTTGGTCAGTTTCAGAACTGCTGGGCCCCAGCAATTAGTTCCTAACCCGGCCCATCTGCTCGCCCACGTCCATGCCTTACTAACTCAACACACACCGCTCCACTGGTGCTCCCCTTCATGCCACGTCCTACCATAGGACCGGTGCGCCATCTGGTCGTGTGGATGGAGGCAGGCGGATATGCGTCAGCAGTAATGGAGTGCCATATACTGGACAACGTGATGAAGCGAATCGCCTCTCTCAGAGCCCACCCTACTACCCTCACTGGCAGGGTTGTTTTTGCCAACTCTATGCTCCTATCCAAAGTCTGGTTCGGAGCCCACGCCATCCCCTTCTCCCCAAGCTTCTTTAAATCCCTGTATGCTTTGCTGCAAGGATGGCTTTGGTCAGGCCGCCCTCCACCAGTACGGCTAGAGGTCATGTTTGGCCCTCATCATCAAGCTGGCATGGCCTGCTTGACTTCAAAGCCCATGCTGCCAAGATCCTGGGCACTTGGATCGCAGAGGTCACCACTCCTACACTCCAATCCCAACACTGGTCCCGCGCAGCCCGCTCCAACTTCTCCCAAGCCTTGGGCCTCAACAATCCATCAAACCCCCACTCCCTGATGAAATACCTCGCATCACACACATCAGCCACAAGTCCTCACGGGACTAAAACCCACTACAAACGAATCCTACTCTCCATGCGAAGTGCAGAGTGGAGAATTCGTATTAGCGGACATACAACCTGAAGAGGCCGCCCCTCTCCTCAGTTCACACAAGAGGTACAGGGGCTACCCATCCATGATGGCGTGATCCCCATTCGACCCCATGTCCTATCCAGGGTGGACTACCTGGACATGATGGACATCCCTTACTCCACTGAGACCCAAAAGACTATCTGGAAATACGCACACCATCCTCTGTTGCAGCCTCAAGTCCGCTCCCATGTGTGGCGCTGCCTGAGGTGGGTGTATCATACAGCTGAGCGCTCTAACGCTTTACACTCATCCTGTGTCGTGTGTGGCCAGTATGGAACGCTGTTCCACCGCCTGGAGAAGTGCCCCACCTCTAAAGTGATATGGCGCGAAGTCCAACGTCTGCTGGTCCAGGATCAAACGCATCCCTTCAGTCTGTCAAGAGATATGTTTGCTTCATCAATGGCCTCCCCCTCCCACCCTCCCTCCGTGCTCTGGTGGTTGCAATCGCCATGTGGACTATCCACACGATTGTCTTGGATGCCATCGCGGCTCCATCCCCACCCTCCCAGAAGCTGTCCACAGATTCCGGTCTCATTTGATGGACTACTTTCAAGCGTGGATGATTGGATATCTCACACTGTGTCACTGACAGCTGGTCTCCTCCTGGTTCCTAGTCTTATTCATCAAATCATACGCATTCCTCCACACATGCTCAATAGTGGCTACAGCCCCTTCAAACGTTCCCTCCCCTCCCCATAAGTGGCGTTCCCACTGGCAACAAGAGATAGCATCGCTTTCTGGGGTGCCCCCCTGGTACTAAGTTTATCTTTCCTGAGTCATGTTTGGAAGTGTCCGTCCCATGGTCGGCATTCCCGCAATAAATTTAAAAGTGATCTGTTAATTGATAATGATCTTTTATTAGTGAATTCTTTAGGGAATTTATAGTAGGGAATTCAGCGCCCAACCCTTGGTTGGAACCTCCACGATGAAATGGCAGCCATTGCCATTGAATTACCCATCCTTATCTCAGTTGTGATGGTCTTCCATATCCTGGCAAGGATTCTGTTCTTGGACATCCTCAAGACCTAAAATGGAAAGAGTCAAAAAACGCGTCCCTAACGTTTTCCTCTCAATCCAAGTGAACCAAACATATTTGGCAAGCGACCTGCTTAGGTAATGGGACTTGAAACGCATGAAGGCAGGTCACAAACCAACTTATTGCTTTACTAATTGCATGCTGCATCACCCACCTTGCAACTTAATCCTTAAATTCCCACTCAGTTAGTGATGAAAACTGACTGATCCCAAAAGAGGTACACCTGATAGTTAATCATTAATCAACTTTCATTTGTCCCCATTTTGTCAGCAATTCTTCCTGATGAGATCTCAAGCATTCACCTGGATTGTTCCTGATGGATCCAATCCTGGAAAATTACCAATAAAATCCTCCAGATATAGTTACCCCAAAATCTGGGTCAACTAATATCTAATTCACCTTACATTAGACAAATTTTCCTCTAATGATCTCTGATAATCTAATAAGCTGGGAATATGCGCAAAAATCACAACACCAAAATTCCTCCATCTGGATGTCACCTCACATTAATAATACAAATCCAAAACCTTTGTGAGGTTTATACTAGTAATCTTGATATTAAAACCCCGTGTTTTTACTATAACAAAGTTACTTTGTTTACTATATATCTAGCTTAAAGTACATGACTTTAATAAGTTCATTTCGCCATGTTTACCATAGGAGGATTCTAACTGTTAGAAATAAGATGTGACTTGACACACTTAAATTAATATACTCATTGTGTGACTTAGTCATTTCAAGTAGTGCCTTTTTAGCTTCAAGGCAAAGCATTATGAAACTTAAAAAGGGTAGCCCTACAAGAGTAAATAGTATTAAGCTCAATTGAATGATTTTATATAATACATTGTAGTAAAGTGTGCAAAAAAAGGACCAAGATTTAAAGCTCTTAAAACCGATTCCCAGGTTCTGTAGTCTTAAGCAAAAAATGATTATACTTCAACTTTGTCCTATTATGAGTAGAATAAAACACTAAACTCTCAAGCTTCGATATTTAAATATTTACTAAGGTAAGTAGTCTTAAGCTTTATTTGTAGTTAAGTATAGTGCTATAGTACGTTATGATGGTAGAAAGTAATAAGCTAATCAACTTTATATTCTAATTTAATTAGGGTAAGTGGTCTTTCACATGATGAAGTGACTATAATTTAGCCTTGAGGTACATTATAATGAAGATACTCAATCTTATAAGTTTAGTTCTTGATCTAAAGGGTAAGTCTTCCTAAACCTGATGTTGTGATTATGAAACGCCTTTTTAATACAAAATAATCATATTAGGATAATAGGATGCCAATTTTATGTCTAGATTCAATAATGTATATAATTATAACCTTGTAAGATTAATTATAATCTATCCTTGTAGTATAGTATAATCAGAAAACAGTTTAAAGTCAGAAATTTAATATCCAGATTGATTAGGTGTATGGTCATAAACCTAATGGAATGATTGTGATCCATATTTTTTAAAGTATAGTTTGATATAAAAAATTATTTTTTAACCTTTATAGCTAGATTCATTAGGAATATGTAGTCTTGATCAAAAAGGATTAACTATAGCATTTCTTTGTAGTACATGTTAATAAAAAATACAAAGGTAACAAACTTTATGTTTAAATAAAATAAGGTAAGTAATCTTAACCTGATAATCTTTATATTTTATTCTTGTAGTTATTATGATAAAAAGAAGAAATTAAGATAAAAAAGCATATACTCTATTAATATGTTATGTGATCTTAAACTTTAACGACTGGTACCATTTACTTTTCAGAATGTCTGCTAAGCTCAAATTTGGCCACCTTTATCTCTATTATATAGTACCTACATAATTTGATATTTTCAAAAAGTAACTTAGAATCTTTCTGATGCCTGCAGCTAAGTTGATCACCATATGGCCAAACTCATGGAGGGTATGATTCAGGCCCAAATTCTCAGGTTCAACAAATATCCGCTCCACCTTGACCCATATCCTGCAGATGCCCCAACCCCTTTTCTATCAGCATTGGTCCGCCTCTTCATTGCTGAAAACAAAATCAAAAATACGCCTTATCCCCCCTCCCCCTACCATGGTGGGTTAAGAGGCTCACCGCTGTGCTATTTGGTAGGTTGTTTTCTCATTTCTTTTTCATTTCCCACTGCTTGTTTAGTGTGATTGGTTCATGTTTTGGTTGATTTAGTTTTGGAGTTTCTGCTTTGGTATTGTCTGTCCCCTGGTCGTCTTGCCTTGTTTAAATAAAAAAGTGTAACTTAGAATTTGAGTACTAAAGGTAGTAAGATCTCATTTGAGGTTGATTGTTTTTAGGGAGGTCAAACCCCTGCCTACCTGTATTATGGGAGATCCATGATGTTAGTTTACTCCTCAACGTTCATCATACGCTGCTTTTATTTGCTTAATTAATGAGTTTCTGGCAGAAGTTTATTTGTAATATTGAAACAGAAATCTTATTAAAGTCTAGGAGCAAGGGTATAAGCTCTAAACATGTTCCTTAGATAGTAGATTTATATTGCTTTCATTACTAATATGATTAGTTTATCATGTGCTAGGCTAAGGTTTCCATAGATATCTATAAGAGCTTGCGTTGTGAAAGCAGCGCTAGTAGCTAAGGCTCCAATGAGTAGGCATTTGCATCATTCAGTCGCTAGAAACCTAACTACCAATGTGGTTAGGAATAGAGATAGAACATAGCCTATTTCTTACATGAAGGAAAAAATTAGTGGAAGAAAAATTTAAAAGTACATGAAAAATGTGAATAATTAGAGGATATAATAACTGTATATGTAGCTGATTCACCCTGAGTTAAACCTCATATGCACTAATAAACCTTTTTTAGTTAATAGGTAGAATTGTAAAGAAGATCAAAGTCTTATGATAACTTTTCTGCTTTACAAACTCTCACAAGACCTGTAACAAACAATGTCCTACCACCCTAGAACAATTTTAATTTGGCAAACTATCCAGGAACATGTAGAAGTATTTTCTCTCATGCTGGTTAATTACTATCAGTGAGGTAAAAACCCAATGAAAAATAAGTTGTGGAGCAACTGTTGAGAGAACCTCTGATACTAATTAATTCTGATAAGTTTTGCTTTAAGATATATGAAAAACACAGCATTAAACGTTAATTACCACATGTTATATACTTTGGCATCACACTCCCATCAATATAAAATTTTGTATTGAGGTCAGCTTATCATGATCTTTGAGGGTCACTCTTGTTATAAAGTAAGTTAGAATAATACACTGAATGCCATGCTAGTTTAAAACCTACAAACAAAGCAGATCAAAACATTGCAGTTGCCAAATGTAACCAAAGGTATATAATTCATAAGCCTATATACGAACTTGAAAAATTAGCCCTTTTCCTAACCAAACTCTTGGAAAGTACATGGACTTACCTAGCCATGAGCAACATATAACTGGTGAATAGGCGCAACCCAAGTGAATAACTATGCTGAGACCTCTAGGTGGGCGTAGGGGCAGGGCAATTGACCAAAAGCTCTTACAAGCCTTAACATAGAATTTAATGGCTAATTTAATATACAAAGTTGATGTCACGTATACCATTAAAAGGCTAGTATCTCTCCCTGTGGTAAATTTGACCCTAGAATATCAACAAAAGGTAAAAATTAAGATGTAAATTTACCTTGAGTGCAAGGATTAATTAGTTGGCCGTTTATCACCAAGGACCACCTAAAAACGCCCTGTATAATTCAATTTACATAATAAAATCACTTTAAAATTATATCTAAAAGCTCTAATCAGCTAAATAAATATTTTTTAAATAGATCAGAAATTTATCCAGTGAATGACAAAGATTTGACCACAAAAACAAAAAGTTAAACAAACCTATGATATTTTAAGTAACCTCTATCAAAAGTCATTATAAAGGATGATCTTAAAAGGACTTAAAAGTCTTCTGACTGAATTAATGCACACTAAAAGTCTTGATTTTACATCCATCAATTTCTTTAATATAATCACCTAAAAAAATCAAAATGTAAATAAGGCAGAAGACAGACAGATACTAAGACAAAGTATTACATCACAATACCCTTGATTATGCTATAAAAATGCTAAAATTCTACAACAAATATAGATTTAATTCTAGTTATATTTTGTCTATTCATTATCTTAGTTTGATACACAATTTAAAGTCCTTGATATGAGAAACGCCAAATATACTTTCAATATGAGACTGTCAGAATTGATGTTATGAAAAATTAAAATTTACAACTCTATCACAACTTGAAAGAGAACTTGCGTCCTGAGCATAGTAAAGCCTCGCTCTGATGAGCATAGTTGAAACACTTATTAGTGAATCAATAGCTTAATATATTACTTTTCTTTCTCGTTGCAAACACTTTTGCTACTTGTTCAATTCAAGATTAAATCTAGTTTGATAATCTCACAGAGGAGATTAGTCTGCGCCCATGTCAGGGAGCAGTTGGGCAAGCAGGGTAAGAGGAGCAGGCGGAAGGCCCGCGGCCTCTAACGTTCAAAAACGCCCCCAGAGAATCCGGCAGAATTGACAAAAATCTCAAAAAACTGGCAGTCACAATTTCCCCAGAGATACTCGCGTGGCAAGCATGATGCAACCAGTACATCAACATGTCACACTCCCAGCCATTTTGTCAGTGGAATTCAGAGTCCAGGTTTATCTGGACGTCCAAAAAATGGCCTTGTGAGAAAAATTTTGTGAAGATGTACACAAAATTTTCCCAACCGCGGTGTACGTTGCACCTCACTCTATGTCGCGTGGTTGGCTAGACCTAGGTTTCAAAAGCAAAATAGCAGCAGATGAGGCTGCAGCGGTGCGCATAGTGGTCAACCTCCCTGAAGGGCAATGGGTCATTGAAACCAAACGCACCAGATAACAAATTTAAACCAAATTTTTCTCACGTTTGACTTCTTGCCTACTACAGTAAAATGTGAAAATTGGAGCAACACCTGAAAGTTGGTCTCGCCATATATGGCAAAATACAATCTTTTGAAATGCAACACTTCACGCTGATGCCACACCTGTGCACCGGCAAAGCCATTGCATTTCTGACCCCAACTAAGGAGATAGCGAAGGACCTAACCCAGATCCTGCACTCCACTTTTATTGATATCGCAGGGCATACCACCCACCCATTCTGGGTAACCGTGGACAGCGCGCCCCCCATTTGCACCCACTGTGATGCGTTTAGCCATAGGGTGCACGCATGCCCCATCAAGGAGGGCGTCACATTCCAAGAGCACCCCTTGGTGGCCATGGCCAGAGGAGAGGTGCACTATGAACCAACTGAAAGCACCAAGGAGGCTTTCCTGTGGGGAGCACAAGGCTGCTACCTATTGGTAAAGCCCATCTCCCCTCAGGAGCGGAAGAAGGCCAAGCAGGCCCATAGAGCCGCGGCCAAGGAAGTGTGCCAAGGCCACTACTGCCATCCCACACTCACAACGCCAGGAGGACATGGAGACCTTTGCGGTGGAAGCAACTCAGGAATACATCATCCAATCAAATTGGGAAGCCCATGCCAAGCGGGACACTCAATCTGGGATCTGATGGGAGATTTGATCTCACCCAATCGCTGCACCCAAGCTCCAGTCAAAACTGACTTGGGACCTATCCCAATTGAAAAAAATAAGTTTTGCCCCGCTCGACGGTGCACCAAACTCATCCGCCCCAAAAAAATTCGTCCAACGTCAGGAAAACAAAAAGCAAAGGCCAAAGCCAACGCGACTCTTTCCACAAAAATTAACAAAAACCCCAATAGCGTTGCTGCTAACACACGCACTGCTGTGAAAGCCTGTGGGGACCTTGAAGAGGCTGGTGGGCCTGGGGGCCCACCCCTTGCACCTAAGGTGCAATGGGGGAAACCTTTACTCTAGGGATGTTGAATATTGCCGGACTCAAGGCCTCCCCATCCTGGGCTAGGAAACTGAGTTTTTTACAACACAATTTACCTGTGGATATCCTGGCCATCCAGGAGTCCCACTGTCCATGAGGTTCTGAAGAAGCTTGGAAAACAATGCTCCTCCCATCCCTATCCTTTTGGTCAAAGCACTGTGGGGTGCTAATTTGGAAAAATAGTTATTTCAGATTCACATCCTCAGAAACATTCCTAAATGGCCGAGTGCTTGTCATCACCTTCTCGTGGGCTGACATTGCGCATGCAATCATCAACATCTATGCTTCAAACGGTGCACATGAGCATCGGGAATTTTTCTCCTTGGTCAAATCCCTCCCACTACCCCCTGATTCTTTCCTAGTTGGTGACATGAACTGTTGGCTAACCTCACCAACAGACTGGTGGCCTCCCTCACCCCACGCCCCACAGGGTCACATAGGAACTACGCATTCTAAAAGACACCCTTGGGGTAATGGATGCGCTGCTGCGACATGCCCCACTGCTCGAAAACATGATGCATCCCCACATCTACAACAGCCAATTAAGGTCCATGACCTGCATCGACCTCATTCTAATGCTGGCAAAATTCCAACCCCACATCTCCCACTTCAAAACAACAAAATGGGTTTCTCTGACCACCAACTGGTCTCGATAACCTACCACTTACCCGTCAAGGTTGCAAAGACCCCACATTGGTGCAAAATCCGCCCCCCTGAGCTCACGTCGCCAGGATTTTCCACATGGGTGGAAGAGGCAACTTTGGCAAAATTTTTGTTGCACTGTTTTGCGCGGACCCCATTTCCACATGGGCAACTTTCAAAGAGGACACCATCCACCACTATCGCCATCTCTCCTCCAGACGCTCACGAGCCACATTTGCGGTTATCTCACGCGCTCTGGCAGAATTGTCCCACTTGGAGTCCAACATCCCAGCCACAGGATACAGCCCAGCATGGGGCCGGAAGCGGGCGGAGGCAGCCGCCCACCTCATCGCACTTGAAAGGCAACAAAAACATCAGGTTTGTGTTCAATACAGGGCCACACGCATCACTAAAGGTGACAAGTGCACCGCATACTTCTTTAAAAAAATTTTCGCACCACGCCAGAGAGTGGCCTGCACACAGGTGTGAAGATCGGATAATTCCATTGCTGACACACTGGCCAAAGTGGCAATCAAAACACAAAAATATTACTCCATGTTATACCAAGCTGAACTAATTCAGCCGGCTGAAATGGCAGAATTTCTTGACCAAGCTCATATCTGTACCATTTTCTGATACCCAGAAATAATGAATTTAATTACTCAAAATGAATTATAGACAGCCATTCGCGGTGCGCCAAACTGAAAATGCCCAGGTCCAGATGGCATTCCATATGAGTTCTACAAAAAATTTCAAATATATATCCCCATTGCTGCTAGCCTCACTTAACCAAAGCCTGTTGGAAACGCGCCTCCTACCAGGAGGACATGAGGCCTTTACTATCACACTCTTCAAGAAAGAGGATAAGCTTGACTTAGCTAACTGGCGCCCCATTTCTCTAATAAACAGAGACACCAAAAGTTTAACAAAAATCATGGCTAACCGTTTAGGGACTGTAGGATCTGCCAAATTCTCCCCAGAACAATTTGGTTTCATCCCCAAAAAGTCAATTTGGGATAACGTGCACTCCGTGGCTAATGTATGTCAGTCCACAGCCTCTGGGGCACTGGTATTCTTGGACCAACAAAAGGCCTATGATAGAGTAAACTGGGAATACCTTAGGGCCTGCCTCCATCAATTCCGCCTACCCCCCCGCTTCATCAACTGGGTGATGCGGCTCACGGAATCTGCAACAATGGCAGTGCGTGGCCCAGGCTTCCTAACGGAAGTAGTCCGCCCTCAAAGGGGCTTACGCCAAGGGGACCCCCTCAGCCCACTCTTATACAACTTCAGCCTTGACCCACTACTGCAAAATGTGAATGCCCAACTCACTGGGGTCCATGTTCCAGGCCAAACCCCAGTCAAGTTGAGGGCATTTGCAGATGACTGCGTGGTGGGGGTGTCTAAAAACAAATATTCATGCGCGCTTGAAGCCCTCATCCAGGAATATTCCCGGGTAAGCAACGCGGCATTGAACACCTCCAAAACTGAAATCATCCTCCTTGGTCAGTTTCAGATCTGCTGGGCCCCAGAAATTAGTTCCCAACCCGGCCCATCTGCTCGCCCACGTCCACGCCTTATAAACTCAACACACACCGCTCCACTGGTGCTCCGCTTCGTGCCACGTCCTACCATAGGATCAGTGCGCCATCTGGGCGTGTGGATGGAGGCAGGCGGATATGCGTCAGCAGTAATGTAGTGCCATATACTGGACAACGTGACGAAGCGAATCGCCTCTCTCAGAGCCCACCCTACTACCCTTAATGACGGGTTGTTCTAGCCAACTCTATGCTCCTATCCAAAGTCTGGTTCGGAGCCCACGCCATCCCCTTCTCCCCAAGCTTCTTCAAATCTCTGTATGCCTTGCTGTAAGGATGGCTTTGGTCAGGCCACCCTCCACCAGTACAGCTAGAGGTCATGTTTGGCCCTCATCATCAAGGTGGCATGGGCCTGCTGGACTTCAAAGCCCATGCTGCCAAGATCCTGGGAACCTGGATCGCGGCCGTCACCGCTCCTACACTCCCATCCCAACACTGGTCCCGCGTGGCCTGCTCCAACTTCTCCCGAGCCTTGGGCCTCAACAACCCATCAAACCCCAACTCCCTGATGAAATACCTCGCATCACACACATCGGCCACAGGTCCTCACGGGACTAAAACCCACTACAAACAAATCCTACTCTCCATGCAAAGCGCAGAGTGGAGAATTTGTATTAGCGGACATACAACCCAAAGAGGCCGCCCCTCTCCTCAGTTCACACAAGAGGTACAGGGGCTACCCATCCATGATGGCGTGATCCCCATTCGACCCCATGTCCTATCCAGGGTGGACTACCTGGACATGATGGACATCCCTTATTCCACTGAGACCCAAAAGACTATCTGGAAATACGCACACCATCCTCTGTTGCAGCCTCAAGTCCACTCCCATGTGTGGCGCTGCCTGAGGTGGGTGTATCATACAGCTGAGCGCTCTAACGCTTTACACTCATCCTGTGTCATGTGTGGCCAGTATGGAACGCTGTTCCACCGCCTGGAGAAGTGCCCCACCTCTAAAGTGATATGGCGCGAAGTTCAACGTCTGCTGGGCCAGGATCAAACGCATCCCTTAAGTCTGTCAAGAGATATGTTTGCCTCAACAATCAGCCTCCCCCTTCCACCCTCCCTCCGTGCTCTGGTGGTCACAATCGCCATGTGGATAATCCACACAATTGTCTTGGATGCCATCGCTGGCTCCATCCCCACCCTCCTAGAAGCTGTCCACAGATTCTGGTCTCATTTGGTGGACCACTTTCAAGCGTGGATGTTTGGATACCTCCCACCGCGTCGCCAACAGCTGGTCTCATCCTGGTTCCCAGTCTGGTTCATTAAATCAGACCCTTTCCTCCACACTTGCTCAATAGTGGCTTCGGCCCCTTCACACGTTCCCTGCCCTCCCCATAAGTGGCATTCCCGCTGGCAACAAGAGATAGCATCGCTTCTCTGGGGTGCCTCCCCTGGTACTAAGTTTGTCTTTCCTGAGTCATATTCAGAAGTGTCTGTCTCATGGTCGGCCTTCCCCGCAATAAATTTAAATATCTTAAAATATTGGGAAAGTTAGTTTGATGGGCGTAATTTTTTTAGTTGTTCTTCTAGAGCATTACCCTATGCTTAGAATATTCACACAACAGTAAATATAAGTGCTTCCTCAAAAAAATAATAAAAACCCATTTTGGTTTTCACTCATAGTTTTTGGCCCTCTTTTTGAGGGCATATTCGTTAATAAACATGTTGTTTCTAGATTCTTTGTTTTTTTTTGTTTTTGCTACACCAGGACCTTGAGTAAGAAATTTGGTGAGCTTTAACTTATTACAGAGACAAATAATTCTGTTAAGATTTATTCCATCTTTAAGAGCATACACAATTCTGATTACTCAGTACAAACAAAGTGTAAGATGCTACATCAGAATTGATAGCTTCAACACAGGATTTAATAAGTGTCACAGCGTAGCTAACAATTTTGGAACTTTGCTAATTATGGTCTCATTAACACCAACCAATACTCTAGAGAGCAGAGACCAAACTTGCAAAATTGGTGCTTGTCGTATGGACAGTAACATTAAAATCTACATTGGTTGTATCCTTAAAGCGTGTAAAAGCTAATATGGGCCTTATCCCATAAGACTAGAGAATGTTGGTTTGTGAGATAAACAGTTGGTACTTTAAAGAGTTATTTCATCACCAATGAGATATAGAATAATTTAGGAGGCCCAGTGGTTGACAAAAGAACAGTTGGATTGATTTACAATACTCTTTAAAAAGAATTCACTTGAAATAATATGCCAGGATCAATAAAAGATGGTGGTTGAAATGGGACTTCCTGATGAGTTTACTTATTGTACATGCGGCGGTGTTGACACCCTACTAGTTGCGCACAACCAATAACTTTTAATAATCTAAAGAGAGAACTTGTATACACTAAGGGAAACCTTGATCAGTTACATAACTATGTTAGCAATCCATAGATTAATGCGATAGACGCAGCTTTACAATAAAGAATTATCTAGTACCTACCAACTTTACATGAATTTACAAAAACAAAAATTGTATATATAAAGACTGAACTTTCAGGAGTACGCATACTAGATGTGAGTTATTACACGAGCTAATAGATCTTTCTCAAAGGTTAAGCCTTTAACTTAGAGGATTTTCAACTACGGTGGAAGAAATGTGAAATTCTTATGAGCAATTTGATGCTATTATGATGAAAGTTTTAGAGGACTTGACGACCATGAAGAATAATAAGATACCATACGGTCTTCTTTGGACTATGTTCAGCAGATTTGGATGAATGCCACATTAATAAGTAATCCCAAAGAAAATCCTCTACAAAAAAACCTCTAATACCAAAACTTCTATTATGTACCTAAATAAATTACAATCAGCTTCTCAACAAGTTGATCCTTTATTCCGTTATTTTTAGACTACATGAAATTTTGAAGAGGGTATTATTACTGGTTACCTCCAGAAGTGTGAAAATTTAATCTATGTAGGAAGTTACAATTTAAGGCCTGGTTAAATTTAAAGTGTATGAGTAGAGATTTAAAAGAAATCTCAAGTGTGAGTTTGACGCCAGAATTATCATAGGTTCAAGTTAAAGAAATCATAATATCTTAATTTGTAGATACACAAAATATATAAAGCGTAAACAGGATCTATCATAACAAAAATGGCTAAAACTAAATCAGTTCTAAATTAGAACTCATGATCTACTTGGTGAATAACAACTTTGGACCTATTAAGAAAGATATAACTAACACAATGCTAATCCTACTTAATTCTCCTGACGCCATTCCTAACTTCTAATGCTCATGATGCTTGTAATTAGGACTATAACAAAAATGAGGAAAAAAGTATTTATTAAAGTAAAAGGTGCATAACAAGGTGAGTGAGGTACTTAGCAAAAATTTATTATTTGCATTCATCAAGCAGTTTATTTTGCACAAAATAAGTATGATAAATCAAAAAGATAATAAACCAGATCCAAGAAAAATGGCTCCTATTTTTGTGCTCGTGTGTTTTAGTTGCAGGAAGCCTAGTTGCCTTTCACAAAACTTTAATATAAGAGAATGCACTGAGAAAGAGTAGGAATTAATATTATTCTGGGAAAAATGATCATCCCAGTAAACTTGATGTTGCTACATAATTGAAGTCAAGGTATGAATGAAAGCTCTGATATAGAGTCTGATACTGTCTAATGTGTGTTTGGTTGTCACAATGCTGTTTAAGTACTCAATGCTTACTATTGAATGGTCTGCAAGAAACTGATAGGAATATCTCGCTTAGAAAAATCAGCAGTACCAATTTAAATGAATGTAACTTCAGGTGAAAGTGATTAGCTTGTGGTTAAGATTTTTATAAACCATTAATTGTCCAATAGATTATCTTCTTCTTTTTCTTGTATTCTTAGACTTAAGGGGTGTTTATGGAACTGAGAAGGCTATTGAAGTCTTGGTCAAGAAACTACTTTTGGCTAATGTGTGATATAGTTAATATCACTGTTATAAGTTCAACGTATTGGATATTTGAATAAGGGTTCCTCAATAAGTTTATTGCCCTTAAGTTCAATGTTAAAATTGGTGCAGTGGCAATGAATTCAGGTGCACAAGTTATAAGCACACAAAACTACAAGGTACTGTTTAATGACATGAACCTTGGTAAAACCCTAGCAAAGAAAATTTTTTTAATAAAAGGGTTTTATTTACAAAGTACAATGATTTACACTGTAGTGTCAAATATTTATAATAACTCAAAGTCTCACTAAATTAATCTTCTAAATGTAGGCTTCTTATAGGCTACATATAACAGATCACTTTTTATGACAATCTTAATTAAATATTATCTTCTCATTTCCAAAGTTATTATTAGTGCAATTCATGGCTATTAAGTAGCACCTAAGAATGGTAAAATAAAGGTAGGATATTTAAATTAGACCGGGAAACCAAATGCTTATCGCTCAGGGCATTTCCATGATTTTAGCAATATGCCAAAGCAATTTAGTTGCCAGCAGATAGCCCTAATAATAAACTCAATTACTAATTATTTCACTGATGCGGGGGCAAAGAAGGATATTAAACTTAAAATATAATAATAATAAGTGATATGAAAACCAAGGCAACGGGTCACTGTAATTTGTAAATTAAGAAAGCAAAAGTTGCACATGCAGGATTATTCAATCTGCTATTGTAATTACTTGTGATTGAAGGTACCGCGGCATAATTACCTTTATAGATTTAATACAACTTTGGCAACTACTTATAAAGCCAAAGCTCACAAGGCGAAATAATCGATAATATATAAAAAATACTATTAAGTAAGGTTTCTCTTAAACCACAATAGCTAGTAATTTGAAATTTAGTATAGAGAATCTGTTCAAAAATTTGTAGTTTCATTAAGAAACCAATTATTTTTAGTATTTTAAGTATTTTTAATATGTAGACAGCAGTTCAACTTCACCTTAATGAATTTAGTAGTATAAAATATTTCAAATATGAGAAAGTTTTCAAAAAAGTATTCTAAAAACCCAAAAATCCTACGTTTATAAAATTTGGTATGTATGTGCAGTTTGGGTGTTTGAATAAAAAGAATGTAAGGGACTATTTATATTCAATTATAGCAACAAAAATTACAAAAATATCTATAATATATAATATTTATTAAAGAAAACTATTAACTAAGGTTTCTCTTAACACACAGGAGCTAGGAATTTTCAATCTGGCATGGATGTTCTCTAAATCATGTTTCATATAAGAAACCATTCATTTCTAAGATGTTAAAAATATGTGAAAAAACAGCTGAGATACTACCTTAATTAACTTCTATTATAAAACAATAAAAAAATGCATATGTGAATTATTCTACAAAACCAACAATCCTACGCTTAAGAACTTGCTATGTATATGCAGCTTAAGCTTTATATTATGGAGTATGTAAGGGATTCTACACTCAATTTTATCTACAAAAAAATTACAAAAGCTTTAAAATACATATATCTAAGTTTTTTCATCATAAACCCTAAACTACATAAGCTTGGGGTAAAAGTATAAAATGGAAGACCTTTTTAGTTCATTGATATCTAATAAGAAACTATTTATAAATACTTGATTTTATTTTAATATCTGGTTTTGTTAAGTATAAATGTCTATTATAAAATATTTAAATTAAAAATCTTATTATAAAATATTAATTCTCCCAAGCAAAAACTTACTACCCACGATCTGGTATGTATATGCCTCTTAAGTGTTAAGTTCACAAGTAGTTATGGTTTTCAAAATATTTTATAAAATACTAACCAAAAATATTAAAAATATTAAAACTTTTATATCAATATATAAAAGCTACTTTTTCATGTATTTTAAATCAAAGAAGCTTGGTATTTAAGAATTAGTATGTTGTTATTAGTTTATAGGTATCTACTAAAGACCATATAGTAAATTAGATGAAGCAACTTTTCTATAGACAAGTAATAAATGTTTTTATGTTTCAGCTACCAGTTTAGTGTTATTTGATTGATTCAATAGATTTGATAGGTTTGCTATGAAGGAATGTTAGCTTAAGAGGGTATATCCTGCTACCAATCTGCTGCAGGTTTGGTTCAAAACAGGTTTAAAATCTATACTGGCTAGGACAAAATATCATCTCTCCTATCCTAGCTTATTATTTTTAATTTTTGAAAATTAAATATAGATATAATAATAATATTAAAAAGATAGGTTGGTTGCTAGAAGGTTGGAATCTGTTACCACTCTGATGCAGGTTTGGTTTATAACAAGTTTAAACCTATACTATCTAGTATGTAATATTGTTTTCTCCTATCCTCTCTTAATATTATATTATTTATAACAATTGAATAAAGGTATGGATATTATTATAAAGATGAGGTGGTTACTTATCAGAGTAGTTCCTGATACCACTACTTATTATAAAAGTATAAAAGTGGGTTAACCTTGGGACAAATATACCACACCAAGAATTTTTTGGAGCCAGTGCAAGTTTTGAACATGTATTGAACAAAACCTGAACTAGAATGGAAGTAGGTTTACCCTACCAGGCTAATCACCCTTTTTTAAAAGTAATCAAAGTGGGTTGACCTTAGGACAAATAAACTGCACCAAGATTTTTAGCTAACGCAGGTTTTGAACTTGAATCAACAAAACCTGTACTATAGTGGAAGCAGGAATTACCCTACCAGGATAGCCACCCTTGCTACCACTACTTATTTATTTATTTATTTATTTATTTATTTACTTATTTTGTTTGTTTTTGTTCAAAAAATAGATTTCTAAGTGATATGATAATTTGGTTGATTTTATAGGTTAATAGATTTGTCTGAGTAGTTGATGGTTCCTATAATATAGAATCAGAAAACAATTTAAGTCATCTGATAAATAATAACCCATAGTAAAGAATGGGTATCTAGCAGCTATTATAAAGTAACTGACTGAGCCCTGTATTCAATTATTAGGTAAAATAGAATTTAGTAAATATTCTATAATCAGATGGTTGGACAAACCAATTGCAACTCTAATAATAGGAAACGTTTGGCACAGACATTGATTACAACGTGCTGTACCATACGGCTGGACAAAGTTTACCTTTTTTTGGGAGTACTGTAAGTCTGTGGGAGCGCCCTCTCTGCTAAGACTGGTTGGTATTCACTTTCTTACAAAAAGGGTCCAAGACGGACATGTGTCCCTCTTGTCTCACATGGTAATCTCACTGTCAATGCTACAGTTCTTTGGACTGGCGCCAGGGTTCATGGTGGCTTGAAGCTGGAAAAATTGGAAAGAGCGCCAAGAATGAAATGGGAAAAATGGGTTAGAATACTGAATATTTTATTAAACTAAAAAGCTTTGATGTTTATAGGGTGCGTTGGGACTTGGTGCCTTCAGGATTGTCAGGGCCTCATCTAATCAGTTCTTTACTGATCTTCCAAAATGGCCTCCTTGTGGGCGTCCTTAATGGATAGCATCGCTCACCTGACTGAATGGGTGGAGTTGCCGCCCCAAGTGACTCATGAATAGGTGAGGATGATTTTGAAATAGATTTAGCTCAGGTAGGCTTGACAACCAATTTGGCATGGCCAGATTTGGACGATGGGAATTTGATACAATTTTTATCTTAAATCCTGACACTCACCCATGTGGTAGATAATGATGGGTAACAGCTATTTTTCAAGATTCTACCACCTGTACCCACAATTGCATCTGCTGAATTTGT
Organism: Massospora cicadina; assembly: GCA_022478985.1. Taxonomy (NCBI): domain Eukaryota; kingdom Fungi; phylum Entomophthoromycota; class Entomophthoromycetes; order Entomophthorales; family Entomophthoraceae; genus Massospora; species Massospora cicadina. The sequence goes on along the minus strand of JAKSZP010000336.1, from coordinate 56,855 downwards.
ACAACAAACTGAGGCAATTTGCGCTGAAATACTTGAAAGCTGACATCCTCATGCCTAAAGGTCCTTATAAAGTTGATGCACAAACCCTCAAATTTAAGGTCCAGAAGCTTTAAACCCTTAGCAATAAAGCTGACTGGTGTGCACATTCAGTAAATGGAGTATCAAGTGTCAAATCCTTGGCAACACCCACCAGTGGCATTGGGCCATTGAAAAATGAGGTTGTTAGTTTAAAACCCACCTTAAAAAACATCAGGAGCAAAGCCTGACAGGCTTGTACCTCCCAAGAAGAATGTGTCCAGTGTCAAATCATCAGCCAAACTTGCCAATGGCAAAGAGCCATTGGAAAATGTGTTCACTGGTTCAAAACCAGGCTCAAAAACATTGGGAACAAAGCCTGACAGGTATATTTTCTAAGATCAATGTGATTAATGTCAAATTTATGGCAAAACTCGCCAATATTGATGAGGCATTGATAAAAGTTACTGATAGCTAATAATCCTCTCCTCAAATATCAGAATTGTCGTTTGATGAATCTTGCTTGGCCAAACAGACACCAAAGTGAATGGGTGGGGTAGGTTGGGTATCCTGAACTCATTTCCAACCTCTTGGGACTGCCCCTACATGGGGTGACTATATGAGGTTACTATTGTCCATCAGATGGCAACGTTGTGCTAGATTTTGGAAACGTTGTAAGACCTTAATTTGGGCATCCAAGGTTAAACTGACAGCGACTCAGCCCGCCTCTGACACTTTTGATGTCAGTTCAAATTAATTTAATTTTCTTCCCCCTCGCTTGAAGTTCACTGGGTTAGGTTGAATCTTGAGGGCACCAATCCCATGATTTTCTATTTAAATTTAAATTTATTGCGGGGAAGGCCGACCATGGGACGGACACTTCCGAATATGACTCAGACAAGACAAAACTCAGTACCAGGTGAGGCACCCCAGAGAAGCGATGCTATCTCTTGTTGCCAGCGGGAACGCCACTTATGGGAAGGGGGAGGGAACGTGTGTAGGGGGCGTATCCACTATTGAGCACGTGTGGAGGAAGGGGTCTGATTTGATGAACCAGACTGGGAACCAGGAGGAGACCAGCTGCCGGCGACGTGGTGGGAGATATCCAAACATCCACGCTTGAAAGTGATCCACCAAATGAGACCGAAATCTGTGGACAGCTTCAGGGAGGGTGGGGATGGATCCGGCGATGGCATCCAAGACAATCGTGTGGATAGTCCACATGGCAATTGCAACCACCAGAGCACAAAGGGAGGGTGGGAGGGGGAGGCCATTGATGAAGCAAACATATTTCTTGACAGACTGAAGGGATGTGTTTGATCCTGGCCTAGCAGACGTTGGACTTCGCGCCATATTACTTTAGAGGTGGGGCACTTCTCCAGGCGGTGAAACAGCGTTCCATACTGGGCACACACGACACAGGATGGTTGTAAAGCACTAGAGCGCTCAGCTGTACGATACACCCGCCTCAGGCAGCGCCACACATGGGAATGGACTTGAGGCTGCAACAGAGGATGGTGTGCGTATTTCCAGATAGTCTTTTGGGTCTCAGTGGAATAAGGGATGTCCATCATGTCCAGGTAGTCCACCCTGGATAGGACTTGGGGTCGAGTGGGGATCACGCCATCATGGATGGGTAGCCCCTGTACCTCTTGTGTGAACTGAGGAGAGGGGCGGCCTCTTTGGGTTGTATGTCCACTAATATGAATTCTCCACTCTGCGCTTCGCATGGAGAGTAGGATTCGTTTGTAGTGGGTTTTGGTCCCATGAGGACCTGTGGCTGATGTGTGTGATGCGAGGTATTTCATCAGGGAGTGGGGGTTTGATGGATTGTTGAGGCCCAAGGCTCGGGAGAAGTTGGAGCGGGCCGCGCGGGACCAGTGTTGGGATGGGAGTGTAGGAGCAGTGACGGCCGCAATCCAGGTGCCTAGGATCTTGGCGGCATGGGCTTTGAAGTCAAGTAGGCCCATGCCACCATGATGATGAGGGCCAAACATGACCTCTAGCCATACTGGTGGAGGGCGGCCTGACCAAAGCCAACCTTGTAGCAAAGCATACAGGGGTTGAAGAAGCTTGGGGAGAAGGGGATGGCGTGGGCTCCAAACCAGACTTTGGATAGGAGCATAGAGTTGGCAAGTACAACCCTGCCAGTGAGGGTAGTAGGGTGGGCTCTGAGAGAGGCGATTCGCTTCGTCACGTTGTCCAGTATATGGCCCTCCATTACTGCTGACGCATATCCTCCTGCCTCCAACCACACGCCCAGATGGCGTACCAGTCCTATGGTAGGTCGCAGCACAAAGGGAGCACCAGTGGAGCGGTGTGCTTTGAGTTAGTAAGGCGTGGACTTGGGCGAGCAGCTGGGCTGGGTTGGGAACTACTTGCTGGGGCCCAGCAGTTCTGAAACCGACCAAGGAGGATGATTTCGGTTTTGGAGGCGTTTAGTGCCGCGTTGCTTACCCGGGAATAATTCTGGATGAGGGCTTCAAGCGCGCGTGCATCTTTAATATTAGACACCCCCACCACGCAATCATCTGCAAATGCCATCATCTTGACTGGGGTTTGGCCTGGCACATGGACCCCAGTGAGTTGGGCATTCACATTTTGCAGTAGTGGGTCAAGGCTGAAGTTGTATAAGAGTGGGCTGAGGGGGTCCCCTTGGCGTAAGCCCCTTTGAGGGCGGACTACTTCCGTTAGGAAGCCTGGGCCACGCACTGCCATTGTTGCAGATTCCGTGAGCCGCATCACCCAGTTGATGAAGCGGGGGGGGGGGGGGGGTAGGCGGAATTGATGGAGGCAGGCCCTAAGGTATTCCCAGTTTACTCTATCATAGGCCTTTTGTTGGTCCAAGAATACAAGTGCCCCAGAGGCTGTGGACTGACACACATTAGCCACAGAGTGCACGTTATCCCAAATCGACCTTCTGGGGATGAAACCAAATTGTTCTGGAGAGATGGTGGCAGATGCTACAGTCCCTAAACGGTTAGCCATGATTTTTGTTAAAATTTTGGTGTCTGTGTTTGTTAGAGAATTGGGGCGCCAGTTGGCTAAGTCTAGCCTATCCCCTTTCTTGAAGAGTGTGACTGTAAAAGGCTCATGTCCTCCTGGTAGGAGGCGCGTTTCCAACAGGCTTTGGTTGAGTGAGGCTAGCAGCAATGGGGATATGTATTTAAAATATTTTTTGTAGAACTCATATGGAATGCCATCTGGGCCTGGGCATTTTTGGTTTGGCGCACCGCGAATGGTAGTCCATAATTCGTTCAGAGTAATTAAATTTATTATTTCCGGTATCGGAAAACAGTGCGGATATGAGCTCTGTTGAGAAATTCCGCCATTTCAGCCGGCTGAATTGGTTTGGCTCAGTATAACTCAGAGTAATATCTTTGCATTTTGATTGCCACTTTGGCCAGTGTGTCCACAATAGAATTATCTGATCTTCGCACCTGTATGCAGGCCATGCTCTGGCGTGGTGCAAAAATTTTTTTGAAGAAGTATGCGGTGCACTTGTCGCCTTTAGTGATGCATGTGGCCCTGTATTGGACACAAACCCAATGTTTGTGTTGCCTTTCAAGTGCGTTGAGGTGGGAAGCTGCCTCCGCCCACTTCTGGCCCCATGCAGGGCTATATCCTGAGGCTGGAATGTTGGACTCCAAGTGGGCTAATTCTGCCAGCACGCGCAATATAACTGCTGATGTGGCTTGTGAGCATCTGGATGAGAGATGGCGATAGTGGCGGATGGTGTCTTTTTTGAAAGTTGCCCATGTGGAAATGGGGTCCGCACAAAAACGGTGCAACAAACAATTTTGCCAAAGTTGCCTCTTCCACCCACGTGGAAAATCCTGGCGACGCTAGCTCTGGGGGGCGGATTTTGCACCAATGTGGGGCCTTTGCAACTGTGACAGGTAAGTGGTATGTTATCGAGACCAGTCAGTGGTCGGAGAATTCCTTTTTCGTTGTTTTGAAGTGGGAGATGTGGGGTTGGAATTTCGCCGATGCTAGAATAAGGTCAATGCGGGTCATGGACCTTAATTGGCCATTGTGGATGTGGGGACGCGTCATATTTTCGAGCAGTGGGGCATGTCATGGCAGCGCATCCATTAACCCAAGGGTGGCTTTTAGAACGCGTAGTTCTACGTGACCCTGTGGGGCGTGGGGTGAGGGTGGCCACCAGTCCATTGGTGAGGTTAGCCAACAGTTCATGTCACCAACTAGGAAAGAATCAGGGGGTAGCAGGAGGGATTTGACCAACGAGAAAAATTCCTGACGCTCTTATGCACCGTTTGGGGCATAAATGTTGACAATTGTGTGTGCAACATCGGCCCATGAGAAGGTGACAATGAGCACTCGGTCATTTAGGAATGTTTCTGAAGATATAAATTTGTAAAAAATTGTTTTTCCAAATTAGCACCCCACAGTGCTTCAACCAAAAGGATAGGGATGGTAGGAGCATTGTTTTCCAAGCATCCTCAGAACCTCACGGCCTGTGGGTTTCCTGGATGTCCAGGATATCCACGGGTAAATTATTTTGTAAAAAACTCAGTTTCCTAGCCCGGGACAGGGAGGCCTTGAGTCCGGCAATATTCAGCATCCCTAGAGTGAAGGTTTCCCCCATTGCACCTTAGGTGCAAGGGGGTGGGCCCCTGGCCCACCAGCCTCTTCCAGGTCCCCACGGGCTTTCACAGCAGCATGGGTATTAGCAGCAACGCTATCGGGGTTTTTGTTAATTTTTGTGGAAAGAGTCACGTTGGCTTTGGCCTTCGCTTTTTGTTTTCCTGACGTTGGACGAATTTTTTGCGGTGCGGATAAGTTTGGTGCACCGTCGTGGGGCAAAAATTTTTTTTCAGTTGGGATAGGTCCTAAGTCAGTTTCAACCGGGGCTTGGGTGCAGCGATTGGGTGAGATTGAATCTCCCATTGGATCCTCAGATTGAGTGGCTCATTCAGCTTGGGCCTCCCAATCTGATTGGGTGATGGATTCCTGAGTTGCTTCCGCCGCAAAGGTCTCCATGTCCTCCTGGCGTTGTGAGTGTGGGATGGTGGTGGTGACCTTGGCTGCTTCCTTGGCCGCAGTCCTATGGGCCTGCTTGGCCTTCTTCCGCTCCTGCGGGGAGATGGACTTTACCAATAGGTAGCAGCCTTGTGCTCCCCACGGAAAAGCCTCTTTGGTGCTTGCGGTTGGTTCGTAGTGCGCCTCTCCGCTGGCCATGGCCGCAGAGGGGTGCTCTTGGAATGTAACGCCCTCTTTAATGGGGCACACATGTGCCTTATGGCTGAACGTGTCACAGTGGGTGCAATTGGGGGGCGCGCTGTCCACGGTTACCCGGAATGGGTGGGTGGTGTGCCCTGCAATATCAATAAAGGCGGAGTGCTGGATCTGGGTTAGGTCCTTCGCAATCTCCTCAGTTGGGGTCAGAACTGCGATGGCTTTGCCGGTGCACAGGTGTGGCATCAGCGTGAAACGTTGCATTTTGAAAGATTGTATTTCGCCATATATGGCGAGACCATCTTTCAGGTATTGCTCCAAAATGTCACGTTTTACCGTAGTAGGCAAAAAGTCAAACGTGAGGAAAATTTGGTTTGATTTCGTCCATCTGGTGCGTTTAGTTTTGATGACCCGTTGCCCTTTGGGGAGGTCAACTACTACACGCACTGCTGCAGCCTTGTCTGCTGCTATTTTGCTTTCAAAACCTAGGTCCAGCCAACCACGTGACATGGAGTGAGGTGCAACGTACACCGCGGTCGGGAAAATTTTGTATACATCTTCACAAAATATTTCCCATAGGGCCGTTTTTTGGATGTCCAGATACACACAGACTCTGAATTCCACCGACAAAAGTGGCTGGGAATGTGGCGTATTGATGTACTGGTTGCATCGTGCTTGCCACGCGAGTATCTCCGGGGAAATTGTGACCGCCAGTTTTTTTATATTTTTTTCTATTCCGCCGGATTCTCCAGGGCGTTTTCGAACGTTAGAGGCTGCGGGCCTTCCGCCTGCTCCTCTTGCCTTGCTTGCCCAACTGCTCCCAGACATGGGCGCAGACTAATCCCCCTCTATGAGATTATCAAACTAAATTTAGTCTTGAATTGAATGGGTTGCAAAAGTGTTTGCAATGAGAAAGAAAAGTCAATCCCATGATTTTCTAATATATCCCCAAATCAATTATCAATTTAAGCAGTTGTAACACACTGAGAAAATTGATCGTTGATTTTCTAATTTTAAAAACCAAAAAAAACCCATTTCTAAAAGCCATTCTTTTTATTATGATGAAATTCAAATCATCTAACCCAATCTCATTTCTTCAAGATAGCAGACCTGAAAGCACTGGGGCTGTGATAGCATGGTTCATTGTCAGGTTTTTATTTACATTTATGGCCTATTGGCACTTGATGGTGAAATCCTTTCCGGCTCCATGTAGCATCTATCAAGCAGCAGTGCCTCTGGCATTCAGGTTTGCGTTTGGGTGTTTGGGAATCCATATTGGCAGGACAGTCTAAAGTTTACTTGCCGCTCTCCTCACATAATCAACCGTCCATTATTTTCTGCCAATTTCGCCCTTCTTGTTGATATGGGCACCACAGTGGTTACCATCTTCCTTATAAATGTTCAATTAGTAGCTTGCCTTTGGTTTATTGTTTGGTCAATTAACAATTTTATCAGCAGTTCAGATGCCTTTGGAGGAACTCCTTCATGGCCATCTTGTTCCATTACCCTCTACCTTCCCTTCAGTACACCCTCAAGTTGGGACCTTCATGATTGTTTTTGCTGACTTGGCCTTGGGTTATGTTCCAGATGCTGAATCAGTATCTGTATTGGTCCCAGGTCTTGACGCCGCCCATTCACCCAAGTCAACGTGCTTGGGTTCACATGTCCTTACAATCTCTTCCTTGTCCACAGACTCGACAGTATCTTCCAATAAACAGAATTTTGCCTAATTTTTTATTACCAATGAAAGTTTAGTATTAGGGCACACCAGGGTCCTTTGAGGCCTTGGTTGACACTGGAGCGGCAGGTAACTTCATGAGTCTGGAGTAAGCCCACCAGCTTAATATTGATCTGGATCTGGGCCCTGCGGTGATGGTTTATTCTTTGGCCTACCATCATCAAAGTATGACGACCAGTACCTTTAACAGTTCACTAGTTTAGCTTTTGAAATCCTTTTTCAGCACTGCCTAACCTTGTGTTTCCGGTAATTTTGGGTGTGGGCTGGTGGTATTGGCAGCATGTAAAGATTCACCTTGAGTCCAATATCTTGTCTTTATTCAATGATCAGATGGAGGACGAGTTTCCCTTAAAAGATACTCTTACTAAAACTCAAGGTCATGGATTGGTCACTTCCCTTGTTTCCACCACGGGCCTCCCATCAGATTTTTCCCAGAAGCATTAATGGGATATTAAAGTATTTTTGATTGCAAGAAGGTGTACCGCCTTCCCCCAAGGTAGAATTCAACTTGGGTTTTTGAACAATGGTCTAAATGGTGAACATAAACTACCAGCTGTACCCGCATACAGAGGAGGAGGATGCCCTCAATTCATAGTTAGATGACATTCTTAAGAAGAGTTGGCTGTTCAAAGAGACATCCCCTGTTGCCTCTCCCATTGTTTTCGCCGAGAAATTTGAATGCTCTACTTTTTTCTTGCGTGGATTAAGGCCACCTTAACAAAATAACGGTCCACAATCCCTACCCAATGCCTTTGGAACAAACTATTGGTCAAGCTATTGGAAAGACTTTTGTGTTCTCAAACTCAATCTGGTTAATGCTTTAATCAGATTTGGGTGATGGAAGGCCAGGATTGGCTTACCATTATCCAAACCACATGAGGTATATTCCAATTTTGAGATATGCCTTTCAGGTTAAAGAATGCTCCAGCCACATTCCAAAGGATGATTAATAGTGTGCTGGGTGAGCTCCAGTCACCTGAGTAATTGAATATATTAACAATATATTGGTACACTCACCTACTCCTTAAAACCATGTAAAAGACACGGAGGTGGTAGTCGCTGCTTTACATAAGGCGGGCTTGTTTGTCAAACCTTCAAAATGTGAGTCTTACCGGGATGAAGTCATCTTTTTGGCAATATCGTCTTAAAGGATGGGTACGCAATTCCCCCAGAAAGCTGGACGCCATCCGCAAATGGCCAACTCCAATGATCCAAAAGCAATTGAAAAGCTTCTTGGGCACTATCATATTCTTAAAAATTCTCTCCCACCCTATCTCAGATAGCTTCCCTACTTGATCCACTAATGAGTAAGAATGCCCCCTTTTGTTGGACGCCTGAGTGCCAGCAGGCATTTGAGTTGATTAGAGAGGTGCGTTTGTTATCTCCAATCCTAAAACATATAAACCCTTCAAACCCTATGTTGTAGTATGAGATGCGTCATCCGTTGTGGTTGAGGATTCATTGCTTCAGGACCATGATGGGTTGTAACACCCAGTAGCCTACTTTTCCCGCAAGTTCTCTCCCACTGAACAGTCCTGGCCCATCTATGATAAAGATCTGGCAGCTGTTGCGAAGGCTTTGACCCAACGGCGGTATCTTTTGCAGGGCGCTCTGCATGAGTTAGCAGTACAAATGGATTATTAAGCTCTTTTACTTCTTCAAGCCACAGAATTAGCACATCGGAAGGTCCAAACCTAACAGGATTTGTGAAGCTTTACATTTCTAAATACAAGTCTGTAAAAGGAGTTTTAAAAGTTCTTTCTGACTTCTTAAACTGTAACCCCATGCACTGTCATGAAGACACAAAGGAGGCAGATCTGATCACAGTCATTCCCCCACCCAGTTTTTGTCCATTGTACCTCCCATGGTTTCAGCAGAATATGTAGTTCCGGACACGCCTTTAGTTTCTTGGGTTTTATCAGCGCAAACAGCCTGTATGGAAGGTGTGGATCTTCTGGTGTGGTTGTCCCTCCCTGATTCAAAGCATTGCTCATGTTCTTTGGCTGATGGTCTCATTCAATTTTGATCACAGGTTTGGGTTCCTCCCTTCCTTGAGCTGAAGTGATTCAGGTTCATCATGATCCTCCCGCAGTCAGACATCCAGATAATAAGAAGTGTAGCGACTTAATCAAGTATACCTATAATTGGGTGGGCTTTTCAAAAGATTTTCTGGCATGGATTGCATATTGTGTACCTTGTGCTCAGGCCAAGTCAGACTGGTCTGTAAAATGGTCTTCTTCATCCCTTACAGCAGGCAGAGGGTTCATGGACATCAGTGTCCGTGGACTCAATCATTGAACTTCCCAGTTCCAATCTGTTTACAGCAGTGATGGCGTTTGTTGACCGCTTCACAAAATTTTTCCCTGTTCATCCCTTGTTCCTCCGCTATTACTTCTGAGGAAACTGCCCTTCTTATATTGCGCCATGTGTTCTCTTTGTTCGGCCTACCACAAGAGATTGTCATTGACTGCAGTTCCCATTTCACAGTGCTATTCTGAAATGTGCTCTTGGCAATTCTGAGGATTATTTCACGTCACTCCACCGTGTACCACCCCAGTCCATTGGAAAACTGAACAGGTTAATCACATCTCGGAACAATAAATGTGGTGCTACGCTGATGCCACTCAGGATATCTAGGTTGATGACCTTCCCCTCACTCAGTTTGCGTATATAACAGAACGCATGCCTCCACTAGAATTTCCCCATATAAAGTGACCTTGGGGTAAAACTTATTAAATTCAGTTGGTCCATGCCTTTTCCCAGAGGTACCAGACGCCGCTGACCATGCCCAGAATATTCAGACCATGCACTCCTTAGTTTGGGGAGCATCTAACTAAGGCTATAATCAACTAAAAGCAGTTTGCAGATTGAAAGTGGCTCCCAGCTTATAAAACCAAAGTGGGTTCATATGTCTTACTCTACACACAACATTTTTGGATGCAGATGCCATCACGCAAGTTTTTAAGCAAACGCTCGGGTCCCCACTTGTCTGAGGAAGATTTGGGATAAGGTACTTTCCGTCTGAAATTGCCACTTTATTGGAAGCAACACCTAGTCTTCCATGTGTCCCAGTTATCCCCTTTCAGGGTGCAATCCCCTCGAACCAAAATCATATTGTGATCAAGGGTGCTGAGGAGGCTGAAGTGGAGGGCATTCTGGATTCCCAAAAATCTCAGAGATCTGTCCAAAACTTTTTTCATGTGGAAAGGCTATTAGCTTATGAGAACAGTTGGGTCAAGGACCATGAGTGCGCAAACTGCTTGGAGCTGGTCAAGGCTTTCCGTTTCACCCACCCAGATGCTCCCCATCCCCCTGTCACGATACTGTTATGACTGGACGATAAGACCTAAGATGTTAAGGCAGAATGGATGGAATCCGCAGAGTTTGATAGAAGTTATGATTAATTGAGCGCCTCAATCTGAGATAATATTGTTTGTTGAGAAATCGCCTCAAATTAGACTATCATGAAGTTAACAAAGGAAAAATTGCTGGAACCAATGAGATACGGCGAATTGAATTACTAAGATATGTAAGCAGTATCATTTGAAGTCACTACGATATAAGAGAGATGAGATGATTAAGAAAGTTAGTTGTTAATAGTTTTAGTGTGATCAGAACAGTGAGGATCCGCTGTATTTATTATATTAAATAAAAGAGTATGGTGGGAGCAAGTGCTCCATATTTATTAAATATGTTATTCTGTTATTATAAGGACAATGATCATCATATCGTTGGTCCTATTGCTCAGTGGGCTGAACCCTGTCCAAAACCTTTAAGGCGTATCTTAACAACTGCGCCAATTTTATAATAGTGGTGCTCACTACAGGGGGCCCATTGAACAATCACAAAAAGCTGATAGAAAGTTCCTCAGTCGCTGGTCATGTCATATCAGGTTTAATTTGGCAAGTAAGCATTCTGAGACACTGAAACTGTTGAATATGCAGAGCTAAAGCTTTCCCTGGACGCTGTTCTTAATTGGAATAAGGAGTTTATGCAAGAGTTTTGTATTGATAAGCTGTCTTCATTTGATCGTGATGAGACCATACATGGATTCTTTAAGCGATTTGAGTTTGCAGTAGAAGAAGCTTCAGATTGGCGTAAAGCCAAATTATTAATGTCCACCCTGGATGTTGGAAGTACCTACCAAATTACTTTCTAACTTTCCAACAGTTCTGTTACCTATCAAACAGTGAAGGACACTGTGCTGTGGTTGTTTGGAGGAACTTCAAAGATGGCGCAGCAGAAGGCTGAGTTCCTTACCATCAGGTTTTACATAATGAGACCCTCACTGCATTTGCTGGTCAATTTACAGCAGAAGCCCATGTGTTAATTAGGGCAGGGATTTTAACCAAACCTGACATTTGCATAGCGTTGACCTCCGCTGTGAAACCATACTGTGAGCTTTTTAATGCATGGGTTCATATTTAGAGGTTGACGTACCCTTTGCTTAAACTCATTCAGATTTTACAACTTCTATCTGCTACCATCCTTACACCCAATATAGAGTGGAAACCTATCACCTCTGGTGCTAGCCTTTCTTATTAGGAGGAATTAACCCTCCCTTTTTAGCGTCTGGTTGGCCTCCCCTGTCCTTATTATCAATAAAAGCCTCGCTTCCAACTGAGTTGCCATCAGCAGTTCATCTATTGGGAGGGGCCTGTTTTCACTGTTCAAGCCCAGCCCAACTTCTGCGGTGGCCCATTTTACAATGATCAAGAATGCAGCTCTTATAGGGTCAATTGCTTTTTGTGCGGTCTCTCTGGGTACCTGACTAGAAGTTGTCTCAATCATTGGGTCCAGTACCCACTGCGGAAGCAGTACAATCAAGGAAAAGTCAGAGTGGAGTAGAGATGGGACTCTCTACATCCGCTATTCTGCCTCAAAACGTCCTATCTGAACCTATCCCTGTACATTCAGCAGAAGCTTCTCCATATGATGCCGCCTTTCTATATCAGTAGCCAATTAGAGGGGTGAATGTGCTTACATGAGCGCAATTCATGGATATGGCGGAAGCAGGCTCCCAGGACCAACCAAAGCCTTATGCTTGTCAAATGTTTGATCACTTTTCTACAGATGAACCAGATCCATTAGCATATGCGCTTCTCTTAAAGGGGATAGATGTGGACTCCCTGTGGACACTATTGTTAAAGAATATCCTAAAGTTGGGGGAGGGTATCATACGCTTTCTTGGAAAAAGAGATCCGTTAAATGTCCATATTTTAAACAATCAGAATGAATCTTATCTGAATGTACTTACTGTGACACTGTCATAGAAAAAACCCAAGTTTGCAGTGATAATCGATATGGGTGCCCCCATCAACATAGTGCTAAAAAGTTGGTGCTAAAGTAGGCACTAAAGCTTGACGTGGAGCATCATATGGTGTATGGGACTGCAGGCCCAGAAAGTACGGTCTCTGAAGGAGTGTACAGCGCGCTACCCTTGCAGTTTGAGTTAATTGTTATTGTAGCCTCAGCTATATTGTTACCAAACAATAACTAAGACCTGTCAATAGGAACTGCTTTCATGCGCCTCTTTGGGGTTGTCATTGATATGACAGTAGAGACATTTTCTAATCTGGGACGGCGGATCTCAATTTACTTCACTTCCAGAAGAATGCCAAAGGATCCAGTACACATGAGTCACATTAACCTTGCATATGGTGATGGGGTGGTTTCAGTTTGCTATCATTGACTAAGGAGCAAGACCTGGGCCCTTCCCCAACAAATTTATGAATATCAAGGACTACAGCTTAACGCTGCTGGCCCTATATCTATTCCCTCTGGACACCAAGTAATTATAAACACCGAGTTAGAGGTGGAAGTGCCTGCTGGGCTATATGGGGAGGTCATTGGGCCCTATCTGTAATCCCAGTTCGAGCCCCACATGGCCTCAGGAATTATACCTCCAGGGCATGGGGAGATCAAGCTCTTGATAGCAAATCTTCAGGATAAACCAATGCAAATCTGCCTACAAATAGTAGCATATTTAAATTTTATCCCAATTGAAGAGGCCCCCTGGTTCATGAAATCGATTCATTAAATGAAATTGGTCTTCCCATTGAATCACAGCTTGGTGTAATGGCGGTTGTACCACGTGAAAAAATAATGGGGTTAACGGAAGACCAGAAAGATTAAGTGGTAGCCTTATTTCAAAATATAAAGAGATCTTAGCTGTTGATGATCATGATTTAGGGTGCACATGAGGAGTGATCCATCGAGTAAACACTAGGGACTATCCTCCCATCAGATCTCGGCCAATCCGCTGATCTTAAGCAGCAAAAGAAGTTGTCACAGCAGAAATTGATAATCTGTTGGAGCAAGGAATGCTTGAACCATCAAAGAGCCCGTGGGCTTTCCCTGTCCTAATTGTCAAAAAGAAGGATGGTACCAACCGGGTAGTAGTAAACTACAGCAAGCTCAACAGCATTATGAAAAAGGATTCATACCCCTTGCCCCAAATTGACGATGCGTTGGACCAGTTTGGAGGAGCTCATTACTTCTTACAATGGTTTTGATATCTGGGTATTAGAAGATTAAGTTACCTATGGAAGAACAGAAGAAATGCACCATAATTACATAAACAGGGCTTTTTCAACCAACACATATGCCCCAAGGACTGTGTAATGCACAGCTACATTCCAACGGGCAATAGACACTATCCTTGGCAACTTGAAGCTGTCATGCGTTCTTGTATACCTTGACAATATCAACGTTTTCTCCCGCGTGTTTTCTGAGTACATTAATCATTTACAAGTGGTATTCCGCAAGTTGGCTGAGGCCAACATCAAAATAATGCCCCAAGAATGCCACTTATTAAAGGATCAGTTAGAGTACCTTGGGCTTGTGGTTGGTGCAACAGGGCTGCGACACCAACAGGCTAAGGTGGAGGCTATTTGGAAATTGACTACACCAAGCAGTAAGCAAGAAATACAAGTATTTTTAGGGATGGTTGGCTACTATCGCCACTTTATTCCTAACTTTAATTGTAATGGAGGTCTGCTGTATGAGTTATTAAAAAAGGACGCCACGTTTGAATGGACGGAACACTGTCAACACTCCTTTGATACTCTTCGAACAGTATTGATTGAGGCGCCAGTGCTATGCTACCCAAATTTCAAAAAAGGAATTTATTGTACAGATGGATGCATCTCTTTCTGCTGTGGGGGAAGTTCTGTCCTAAAAAGATGATGAAGGGGAGGAGCCCCCAGTGGCGTACTGCAGCCGAATCCTGAATAGCCAAGAACGTAATTATACTGTGACCAAGTGGTAGTGCTTAGCAGTGATTTATGCTTACAAGCAATTCAGAGTATATTTGCTTGGTGTAAAGTTCAAAGTTGTAGTGGATCATGCCTCGTTACGCTAGTTGCAGAACCTTAAGGAGCCTGAGGGCCATCTATCCCGATGGGCTCTTAAACTACAGGCTTAAACCTTTGAGATCCTTCACCAATCAGGAGCAAAACATCAGAAGGATGATTGCTTGTCAAGGCTACCAACTATTGCAGTTACAGCGGATCTGAGCGATATTATGTATGACAAGATGCTCAGCGGAAACTACAATGATGAGTCGCTACAAGTCATCAAGGCGTTGAATGAAATGTGAGCCATTACTTTCCAGAGGAATAGTGAGTTGTACAAGCAGATCGGCAATTCAACAGTAAACTTCCTAAGACCCTCTGTGTGGCCTAACATTATCATGAGCGCACATAGGGCAGTTGGGCATGGTGGCATGTGCAAGATGTTGGAATTATTGCGACCTCAGTATTACTGGGAAAGCATGAACTTTGATGTGCTTGATACTATCTCCTCTTGTCAACAGTCTCAAGTGGAAAAGCCGTTCCACCAGGAAGACCTCATACGAGTTAGTGAAGCTGCACTTTGCTTGACATACGGTTTCCCTTGATGTTGTCAGCCCTCTGCCAATAGGAGCTAACCGGTCCAAGTACATTTTGGTGGCAATTGACCACTTAACCCGGTGGGTTGAAGCCAGGGCGATATGAGACTTAGGGGCGGTCACAGTGGCCAAATGTATAATGGAATGCATTATTCAGCGGCATGGCTGCCCTCAGTTACTCCTTACTGATAATGGGACTAAGTTCACTTCCCACATCCTCTAAAGCTTAACAAGATAATGTCTACCTAGGGGTTTTGACCATTCCATACCACCCTGAGTCTAACGGAATAATTGAGCGGGTCAATGGGACCTTAGTGAACATACTCCATAAAAATATGTAGTGGTCAACCCTCAGATTGGAGTTACCTTTTGTCCACCGCCTTTTTCGCCTATAATATCAGTTATCATTCCACCACAGGGAAGAGTCCCTTCCAATTACTATATGGATGACACCCCTGCCCTTCTGGAACTGCTATAATCCTGTTTAGAAGATATTGACGGAATATCTCAAATTTATTTGATGACTCTAGCTGACACCTTAATCAAATTGCAAACTAAATACTCGCTTAGTTTAGCCTAAGAGATTAAGACTTAAGCTGCTGATCAGGTATGACGTAGCAGTTTAGCCCAGTTCAAAGATGGGAACATGGTTCTATTCCATAATCAACATAGGTTCAGGAGGAAGCATAAGTTGGCCAGTATCTATATTGGGCTGTTTGAAATTAATGATAAGACAGGTATGGATGCATATACTATTAAGGACCCTGTGAGCAGTCAGATCATCAACAGAGTGCACGCCAAGTTCCTCTGGGCGTATAAGCAATATGAGCCTAATCATCCAGTTAAGGGGGTAATGTCAGTATCTGATATGACTGGACAATAAGCCCTAAGACGTTATGAGGAATGGATGAAATCCACCAAGTTTGATAAAGATTTTGATTATTTGAGCGCCTCAAGCTGAGACAATATTGGTTGTTGAGAAATCGCCTCAAATTAGATGTTCATGAAGTTAACAAAGGAAGAATTGCTGGAACCAATGAGATACGGCGAATTAAATTACTAATCTATGGAAGCAGTATCATCTGAAGTCACTACAATATAAGAGAGATGAGATGATTAAGAAAGTTAGTTGTTAATAGTTTTAGTGTAAGCGGAACAATGAGGATCGGCTGTATTTATTATACTAAATAAAAAAGTATGGCGGAGCAAGTGCTCCATATTTATTAAATTAATTCTGTTATTATAAGGACAATGATCACATATCTTTGGTCCTATTGCTCAGTGGGCTGAACCCTGTCCAAAACCTTTAAGGCGTATCTTAACAATTGTGCCAAATTTATATCACCCCCCCCCCAAATATTACTACCTTAATGGTGTTCATGTTGCATAAGGTCCACAAAAATGTGGCCCTCAATCAGTTCCCTGGTGGTGGCAGCCCCCTTTGTAAAAAGGGAAGGTTAATGTAAGTCTAGGTGCGCCCTCTCTTCTTAGACCAGGTGGTGTTCCCATTCCCTACAAAAAGGGTCCAAGAAAGGCAGCTGTCTCTCATGTCTCGCTTGTGATCCCAACCATGTGGTAGATGAGCGATGGGTAACAGCTCTCCCTTTAAAGATCCCACCAATTGTCTCTACAATTTCTTCTGCTAAATTACTACAACAAACTGAGGCAATTTGCGCTGAAATACTTGAAAGCTGATACCCCAATGCCTAAAGGTCCTTATGAATTTGATGGCAACGAGCCCTAAAAATTAAAGTCATAAAGCTTTAAACCCTTAGCAATAAAGCCGATTTTTGTGCACATTCAGTAAATGGAGCATCAAGTGTCAAGTCCTTGGAAACATTCACCAGTGGCATCAGGTCATTGAAAAATGAGGTTATTATTTCTAAAATTTTGCCTTAAATCATTGGGAGCAAAGACTGCCAGGCGTTTACCTCCCAATAAGAATGTACCCAGCGTCAAATCCCTGGCCAAACTTACCAATGGCATCATGACATTATGAAATGTGGTTGTTTGTTTAGAACCTGCCTTAAAAACATTGGGAACTAAGCCCAATGAGTATGTTCACCTTAGACAAATTTGCTTAATGTCAAATCTACAGCAAAACTCGCCAATGGCGATGGATGATTGTCAAAAGTCACTGACAGCTCAGAATCTTCCTCTCAAATAGTAGAATCTTATTTGATGAATCTCACTTGGCTGAACGGATGCCAAAGTGACCATGCGTGAGCAGGTTGTATATCACAAACCCATTTCTGACCTCTTTGAACCACCCCTACATGGGGTGGCCATAAGAGGTTCCTGTTGCCCGTTGGGCAAGATGCCATTACTCTAGCCATCAAAAAAGCAGTAAAACATAATTTGGGCATCTGAAGTTGAACTGACAGTGACTCGGCCTACTGCCAACTCTTCTGATGTCAGCTTAAATTAAGTTCATTTTATTTCCCCCTCACATGAAGTTCTCCAAGTTAGGTCAAATTTTGAGGGCCCCAATAGTATGCTTTATTAAGCTATTCCCCAAATCAATCGTCTATTTAAGCAGTCATAACACACTGAGAAAATGATGGTTGATTTTCTACTCTTAATAAATCCAATAAAAACTTGTTTCCCAATGTAATTCCTTTTTATGACGAAATTTAAACAGCTAATCCAAATTTCATTTTCCCAGCTAGCAAACTCGTGGGCCCTGTGCCGTGATAGTCTGGTTAATTGGTGGTTTTTATTCACATTTATGGCTTATTGGCGCTTGTTGGCGAAATCCTTTCCAGCTTCATGTAACGTCGCTCAAGCAGCAATGCCTTTGTCATTTGGTCTTGCCATTTGGGTGTTTGGGCATCCAGACTGACAGGCCAGTCTAAACTTTACTTTCCTCTCTCCTGACAGGTACGCTAAACAGTGAATGGACAGTATTGGCTCAAAAGAGTAAAACAATCTCAAATAAAATACATAGCTGTAATGAGATAATTGGATTTAATCAAACTGACACAAAACAAAACAAAACAAAAACAAACCAACCAACCAACCAATTTGGAAGCAGAAACCGCTATACAACCATGGTGGGGGAAGGGGATTAGGAGGCTTTTAGTCTCCGCTTGTAGTGGATAGGGTTTGAAACAAAGCTGAGATCATGGATATGGGCGCGTCATGAAAGTGGTGAGTCAGGTAGCTCATTGAGGCAGGCAATGTGAACTTACTTATGAGGTAACAAGAGTTCTATTTGTAAGGGCTTACTTGGCTCTAATGTGGACGGTGGGAAGTTTGACAATTATATCAATATTGTGGCTGGTAAAGCATGCTTTTGGTCCAAAACTAGATATGATGCGACGTTTAAGATCTCTCTGTGAGCTACGAGGTAGTAGCAGAGGTAGGCTCATATTAGGATAGGCGCATTGGGCTAGTGGGAGGAGGGGCCATACCCTTAGACAATCCAGTGACTGAATCCGCTATGGTGTATCTAAGTGTGTGACACTCAGGGGAGGCAACTGCCTCTTCAACCAATCAATGGTCAGTTTATAATTATTGGGCAACAGGGCGAGGTGGATAAAGCGAGGGGGAATTGGGCCACATAATTGGCATTAAGTACTCTTCTAAAGCTCAGGACTTTATCTGATATAGGGGCTGGTTTACCCAATTCATCCATTTTCTCTAAACAATCCCATGAATTTTAGTTGATGATAATTTGATTTTCAACATATAGTTGAGAAGTGGGGGTGGCTGGGTGGAGTTTATTAAATTAATACGTTCTAGTATGATCCCTGATTGGCTAGGTTAGGAGAAAAAGATTTTTGACAGGTCTACTTATTGGGTGAAGCAGGCCAAGCTGCTGCTACCACTTTGGAGTGAGGATGGGGGAGGAAGGTGCCCCTAATTGGAAAGTAATTAGATCAGCAAAAGGGTCATTCTTTGAGGAGGTGGGTGTGAGGACTGCAGCACCTGTGATGGAGGAGCAGCGGCATTTAAAATGGTATAATTCAAAATAGGTGGGGCTGATGGTGCGCCCTCCATCCACTCAGGCCCAGAAAAGATGGTCTTAAGGAAGAAGGGATAATGGTGCAAGGGGCAATGGAGAGGGAAATCTCCAGTAAAACTGAGCGTATCATTGTGAAGGCGCAATGTCCCACAAGCCGGTTGGATCCATTAGAAATCACAAATTTCAGGATGTGGTCTGAGCCATATGCTGATAATCTGGCCAAAAGCTCTTTGTGTAAGATTTTGAGTGGAGGTTGAGTATGAAGATCCGCTAACTGGACCACAAGTGCGGCATCACTGTTCAGCTGGGTTTGAATAGTTGTGAGAGGGATACACTGGAACTCCAGGTAGTCATTAACTGCTACTTCAGCATCAACCTCACAAAAGAGTCCAAGAGCAAAATAATCTTTGAAGGGAGGAGGTTGATTAAGCTGAAAGTCTGTATAACACCAAGGGCTAAAACATTGATATTTAATCTAAAATGGGTACAGCTTGTCATAATCAACATGAAGGCCAAATTGCATGTTGCTCTGGGGGAGCACTAGGGGACATTAGGCACTTCCTGAGTGTTGTGAGGTGTAATGCTAAGTCCTTAGTCGGGACAAAATGACCTGGGGAGTTGAGGTGGATAGCAGAACCAGCCCACACATGTTTCAGCGATGGCTGAAAACACTATAAGATTAGACACCCCTGCCTCATGAGGGGACATCAGGTGTTGAGCTCTTTGACATAAATTAACTGGAAAGTGCCAACAATGAGTTGTGATGTTTTACAAAAATTTGAACATAGATTTGGCCAAAAATGGGCAAATCAAAAGAGGGATTTTCTGACAAAATTTAATATGAGCACGAATAGCATACACAACTTTACCTAGTTGATTTGTACGCCTTGTGTTGACTCTCTTATATTGTTTCATACAATATTTATTACAATTTGTAGTATAATACCCATTTCCTCCTGTAGTTTAGAAGGTGTTACAAACCTTGGGCTAGCACTTGTAAAGATCCAGACTACATTTGATAATCATATTGTCCTAGTTATTTATAATGCTAATTTGCGATCTACCTATGATTGGCTTCCCAGATACCTAATAGTCCAACCCTTTTTATACCACTAACGGATAATTTAAATCCACGTCAATCTTATCTGAGCTTCAGGAATTAGAAACACGAGATATGATAAGGCCAAAGCTTCAAAGAAAAGCACAATCAAAGGAATAGAATGCTCATCTGATACATAGGGCTTAAAATTAATCAAGTTTTCATATGCTTGTTGATCTCACCTAATGTAAGAAGGCCCAATGAAAACACTGGGATGCTCATCTCTATAATAGGGCCTCAAAAATTATTATTTTTTTGATCTATTTGGAATCATTGAAAAATTCATTAAAATTTTAGGATGTATGAGAAATATAAATTTTGCAAAATTCCTTAAATAAAAGCATTACAAAGTTGATTGAAACCTAGTTAAGCCAATAAGTAGCTCTTCAAATTATGATGCAAAGGTTTGAAAAGCTCAACAAGCCTTAAATCTTTTACTTGCTCAAAGCTAATCAGATTTACTCTAACAATTCTAATTATCATGTTTTATTTTTATAAAGGAATAGAGGTTGGCGTAGACCTCATTTTGTTGCTTCTTAAGCAGTTAATAAATCTATTCATGTTTAAAACATAAAAGATTTTTATTAAATTTTTAACTATAAACCCGTATTACCAAGATTTTATAATGAACTCCGCCACCTTGTAAAGTCCTTGTTCACCTTATTTTGGAATCAAGGGAGCTTCTAGGTTTTTGTATTATTTTAGCAGTAGTTTAGAGTAATCATCTAATTTATGGTGATTTTAGTACAAAAGGTTACTTTCATGAGTAATATCTCTTTTGAGGATGGTTACTTGGTTAGTTCTTCCCATCTCCTTTGTCAATTGTTGGAAAGACCCGTCCTCTACATTAGCTTGAAATCCCATATAATCTGGCCCCTTTGGAGGGGTATCATGGAAGTTCTTGTGCATCCCATCTTACCCCCTTGGTACCAGCACCCAACACCCTGCTTATATTCCTTTTTTATGGCTTTTTATTGCAAGAGAATTATTAATTTTTAAAGTTTTGGTACATGTCCCTTCTCCTGAGCTAGTTGACACCAAGATTAAACCTGTATAGCAACCTTTAGTAATAGCATCTCAAAAAAAATCATAAGACATTTGATGAAGCTGGGTTTATAGTAAATAAACAAGTTCTTCTCATAGAACGTGATTTTTGGCAATAGAATTTTTAAAATATTAATTGAACAACATGACAAAAATCCGCATGGGTAAGAGAGTTACTTAACAAATAAGTGACACAACAAGAGTCACTTGATGAGTGCCTGAATTTGATAGATATACCATCTTGTCAATATGAGGCTTAGGATGCAGCCTGGTCAACCTTGTTAATGGCATCCTAAGGAATAGGGTCCGTGGAAAAGAATGCTTGTTTTTTTAAACACTTTCCTAGGATTCTAAGGTCAATAAAACCAGTTACCTTAAAAGCTAAGTCAGAATCAAAACCATCTTTTCTTGCTAAATGTTGGCAACTAGTTTGGTTGTTATTAGAGGAGTAACAAAAAAGTCTTGATTTAGAAAATACAAATTAAGCTTCTAAAGACCAAGAGAGATTGTTTATATCGCTTAGAATAACATTAATAAAGGATAGGACATCTGCTGAGGAGAGTCAGAACCAAATTTATATTGCCATGAGATTGACATTTGAGAAAGTGGAAGTATCTGAGGTGAGTTTGGAGAACCCGTCAGCAAATAAAGTTTGCAACACTATGGAGAACGTGCATAATTGATGCCCTCATAGAATTCCACACGATCACAAATGTATATAAAAGTAGGCATTCTCTTTTCTCTTTCTTTTATAATTATTTTAAATTATGTGAGACATATGATGATGAATTTTTTGCATTAGTAGTTACTGGAGCATATGAAGTTTACCTAAAAACTGGATTTTGAATTAAAGTGAAACCTGCCAATAAAAGGAATGGAACAGTACACTGGCTGATATTAAAAAAGTGCCATCTTTTGACGAGTATGTGACAATCTCATGATAGGACAGAATAACTATATGTTTGCAAAAGGATTTTGTTTTTTATACAACTTCCCCTACCCATTATATTTGGGGATGAGATGGTGGCATCATTTCTCGCCTCAGTTTTGTTTGCAGTCATTGAAATAACAATTTCTTCCAGAGACTTTGCCACATCAATGTGGCTTTGTAGAACTTACCACAATGTCTAAATTGGGATCATGGAAGGTGAGGACTCAATAGTTATGCTTCCCAAGGAATACATTAAGTGTGAAAATGTGTTTATAGCTCGTGGAGCCACTGCTTTGGATATTAATGAACTTATTTTGTTGAGTTTTTAATTTAAATCATGTACATATGTGTTCAGGGGCTATACAATATACACTTTAAAATCAAAGATCTCAAGACGCGTTAGAGAAGTACATCAAATTCTTTTTATACTATGTCCACGCCCCAAGCCAAATTTTTAGAAATAGCTCACATCCTGTTTGTACTATAGACCAATGTGAATCTCCAACCCTGTGTTGACTTTTGGAAATTAAACGCCATAACTGAGATTGACCCATACCTTATGCTGCTATTAAAATTATCCTACCACTAATCTCAAGAAGTATATAGCTCACTAAGTCTAACCAGTTAAAGGCTTTCCATCATTTACTAGTATATCCTGAGTATCAATAGTACACCGCTTTCAAATAATATCTTGTCATGGACTAGTGTACCGCTGTCCTGGTTGGGGGTAGCTAGTCATGAGTTAGAATAACTGAGGGTTTGGATCCAGTATGAACAGGACACTAGATGCGTCCAAATATAGGTAACGGTGATTATAATGGTATGAAAGTTGCCCACAGATATGACTTAGGAGAGGAAAGGAGAAGTGAGTTTCTTGAAGCTTGGGGTGGTAGATCTGGATTTTTAACACTTTGGTAAATAACTTTTAATAATGTATGCATAATATAAATAATTTTAATTGGCCGCAAAAACTTAACAATAAGAATGCTTTAGTTTTATTCCATTCCTCTTCTTGGACTTACAAAAAGCTCAGTTTAATTTGGAAGTAATACTATCCTTCTTCTTCTGAACTTCTGACTAATGCTTGCACAGAGTCTTGAAATTCAGTTGGAAACGTCTCAATTTTATTACAGTTATTGTTTAGTAAGCGGTTAACTGAATTAATTTCACCACATAATTTCTTATTTCTAGCCAATCTCACTTCAAAGCATAGTTTATTAATCTTAAAGAATAATTATGAGGTTTCTGGTAGTTTCCTAATGTCAAGCTTCACCCTGAATTTCTGGGGGTTAGGTATTTTTGTGTAACGCTCTTTGGACTTAAGAAAACCCTAATTGTATTCCATTGTCTAATTGATTACGTTTGGAAGGACTACCTGAAGGCTTCTGTAATGCCATATTGACTCTATCCTTTTGTTATCAAAATAAAAGAATTTGTGTGCATGATTTTTCACAGTCACAAAGCCCTTTATATGGTGAATCTCAAACTGAAAATTTAATTTATGTGAGTTCTATAAGTCAGTGGTTACCTTCCTATATATTGTGAAATTAAAAGGAGTATTAGCTGATATCTAAATCGAAGCAAAATTTGGCTTTTAAAAAAAATACAGAACACTACCACTTGATAGAGCCAAAGTAAACCAATGTTGATGCAATCGATGCCTGCTTCCCTGGCCTAGGGTGGTGGTGTATCGCTATCTGGCGACTTTTGGCTGCCGCTGAGGCACGCCTGGGCTGGCTCTGCTAGCCCTTCCAACGCTACTGGGTGTTATGTTCCCCCGCAGGACTTGGCCCACCACCTTGCAAGCTCTCAGGCGGTGCTCTGGAGCCCTTTGTGCTCCCACAGAGCAATTTGCATTTTGGCCTCCAGATTGAATATGGGAATCTCTTCCCATATGCAAGTGCATCCATCATTTAGATGGCCACAGCAGTTTTCAAACCTGCTGGCTATATCAACTTCCACCCCTTTAAGGGGTCTTTTGACCTCAGCTTCAGTTCTGAAGCTGATGCAGTGGCAGCAGCCAAGCTGCCATTAATTTATAAAAAATTCCTTTGCCCACTGTTTGTACCTGGCTCCCAGATGAGGCCACTTTGGTGGTCCAGTTCGCCGGGTTGCCCTCCTTCCTTTCCCCTGAACGCCTCTGGCATAAGCTCAAGGAGGGTTTGGCCGTTAAGGGTGCAGACCCCGTGTTGCAGTTCATGGTGCCCCATGAGGCGGATCATCTGGCAGGCCCTCATGCCTTTGCAACAATTTACCAATTTAATTGCAACACCCATCTCACGATTCCCCCACACCGTGATCAGGTCTTCCCCTGATCATCCTTTTAGTGCACTCGTTAAAAATGGCTGCACCATCTGACCCTTATGCTTTGAGCTTATTTACTTGAAGCGCAAGTGCCCACAGTTTCTGCTTCAGCCGCTTCCATTGCCCCTCCTTCCAGTGCTGCCCCAGCAGCTGCCTCACCCCAATTTTTTGAATGGGGCATGATCCTCCCACCCCCACCCTCAGGTAATTCTGGCGCTGATTCAAAAGCAGCAGCCAATCAAAAGTTAAAATTTTTAAAAAATTTGAATAATTCAGTCGGATTATGGAATCCTGAGTCAATGGCTGAAACAGTTTCAGCTGAGCTGCCATGGTCAACTGTTCATAGCTAATCAGGTTCTGCCACCATACCAACTCCTGTGGCTGGGCACTTGCTAGCCAAGCTTAATCCATTTAAGTCTTGATTGGATTGATGATAGTGACCTGCCATACAATGTAAAGCTGGATTTTGCATTGGAGGAGTTTTTTATTGATCTTCCCAATTCGCGCCCCCACCATTTTTGCTCTAAAAGCGGCTTTTCAAATTATAAAAATTTAATCAAATGGCAGTGGAAGCCGCAGCTGCCCCTGCCAACACCCTCCTCCGCCAGCATCTCCATGGGGTGATGGAACCCCTAATTGAGGGTATTCCCATACCAAATTTCTCTTCCAATTTTGATGAAGATGCTAAATATGAAATTGAGGAGCTTGCTTTCAGTGCGAGCTGCGCTTGCATTACCGCGGCAAAAACCTCTCTTTTTGACCCCAACTATCCCCAAACCCAAAAGCGCATCAAGTCTTTCAATTGTGTGCTGACTCTCATCACTCTCTCTGAGCATCAACTTTCTCAATACGTTGAGGCGATGGATACCACTGGCCTCATAAACGAAGAAAACCCACAGCTATACCCCCTCATGCCCCACGTTGCTGATGCCCCTACCCCTATGTTGTCCACCATAGTCTGCCAGCTAAAGCGGGCGCCGGACAAAAGTTTCCCCAAAGCTTCCTCGCCTTCTGATATGGCTTCCTAGGCTGATAACCTAGGGCTATATTATAAATTTTTTTAATTTCTGATAATCCCTTTGTTTGGCCCATTTGCAAATAAATATGCGTGGTGGCTCCCCCTTTTGGGTTGGACACCACTAGTGCTAAAAAAGGATTGTTAGCTATATTTCTAGACAAGCTAAAGAATATCATGGATTAGAAACCTCCCACTGATTAAATTGAAGTATGAAGATTTTAAGGGATAATCAACTTCCTTATGTGTTTCTAATAAATCTCCCAACCATTGCTGCCCCCTTAAAATGGCTAATGTTTAAGTTACCATTCTCAATGGGTCCTACTGAAAAGAAAGCCTTTTAAAACATAAAGCAGAGCTACCTAAAAGCTCCAGTTTTGGCTCACGCGGAATTAAATTAATTTATCCCTATGTTAGATGCATTAAAATTTAGTGATTGTGGAAGTGCTTCTATAAAAAGCAAAGAAGGATTAGAGTATCCCTTCTGTTACTTTAGTATGAAGATGCTATCGGTAGAAACCAATTATTTAAACTATAACAAGGAAGTGCTTGCTATAGTAGCATCACAAAAGAGTGGCACCATCACCTTATGTATGCCAAGTGGCCATTTCCATTTACACTGGCCATTGGGAGGTGAGATATTATAGAAAAGCCTCAGCTTATGAGCCATATGCAAGCAAAATGGCAGCTGATACTATCCAATTTTGATTTTAACATCAAGTAAAGTCTGGGAATTAAGAACCTAGTTTCAGATCTTCTAAGTCAAGTTCTGGTCTTACTTCTAAGATATGGAGCTATACTACTATAATACTGCCACCATGTTGCCAGCCAGCTTTTTTGCGCTATATAAATGAGGGGCTAGATATATATGGAATGATATGAGACATTAAAATAAAGATTAAGTTTGGTATGATATCAAAGAGGAATTTTTCAATAGAACTTCTATTAGATATAAGGACTTCAGTTGTTAAGAGCTTGAAATCTAAAATTGTGGGTTCCCTGTCAGATTAACGATATTTGAAAGAATAGTTCTTTACAGTATATCTTATTGGGTAGAATTGAGAGAAGAGGAATATCACTATATCATCTCAGCAAGAATCGGCAGGGACTATAATCCCACAAGCCAATAAACTCCAGAAATTAATATTTTCATTATGGGGCTATGTCACTTCAAAAGACCGAAAATCCCTTTTAATAACTTTAATACTAATCATTGTTAGAAGAAAAAAGAGTCCATTTATCTTAGGAAATGGTAATTTTTCCACCTATTTTGGGAGAAATCAAATTCAGTCAGGATATTTTCTTTCTGGTTTAATAGCTTTTTGATAATCAGCCCTTTTTCTTTATACTCTTAGTTTTAGGTAGATTGAAATTAAGAGGGTAAAAAAGATGTTAAAAAGGTTTAGACTATAATTTGACAAAAACCACACAAGATCCTGTTATAGGGGAGCATAAGCCCAGAGATAAATTGGCTGTTTACCCAATCTACCACGGTATTGGTTGAAGTAGTGGTAATGGACAATTATTTAATACGCCAATAGATTTCCCTATAAGGGCTCAGACCAGTTATTTGCTAAGTTATGATGCCAACCCCCAGGGCGGTGGTGATAAAACATACATAAATCACTAGAGAATACTATGGTAGCGAAAGTCATATGCATTAGTTTGATAGTTCTCCTTGAAAAAGTGATTAAGATTGATTCAACAGCAGTGTCTTTAGTCGTACTTATTCTTGCCAAGTTTCTTAAAGTAAGCTCTGCATTATTAGGATTAGTTAATTCAAGTATTAGCGGAATGCTACTTTTCTTTCTCGTTGCAATCACTTTTGCAACCTATTCAATTCAAGACTGAATCTAGTTTGATAATCTCACAGAGGAGATTAGTCTGCACCCATGTCAGGGAGCAGTTGGGCAAGCAAGGTAAGAGGAGCAGGTGAAAGGCCCGCGGCCTCCAACGTTTGAAAACGCCCCAGAGAATCCAGCAGAATAGACAAAAATCTTAAAAAACTGGTGGTCACAATTTCCCCAGAGATACTCGCATGGCAAGCACGATGCAACCAGTACATCAACACGCCACACTCCTAGCCACTTTCATCGGTGGAATTCAGAGTCTGTGTGTATCTGGACATCCAAAGAACGGCATTATGGGAAAAATTTTGTGAAGATGTACACAAAGTTTTCCCAACCGCGGTGTACATTGCACCTCACTCCATGTCATGCAGTTGGCTGGACCTAGGTTTCAAAAGCAAAAAAGCAGCAGACAAGGCTGCAGCGGTGCGCATAGTGGTTGACCTCCCTGAAGGGCAAGGGGTTGTTGAAACCAAATGCACCAGATGGACAAAATCAAACCAAATTTTCCTCACGTTTGACTTTTTGCCTACTACAGTAAAACGTGACATTTTGGAACAACACCTGAAAGATGGTCTCGCCATATATGGCGAAATACAATCTTTGAAAAATGCAACACTTCACGCTGATGCCACAACTGTGCACCAGCAAAGCCATCGCAGTTCTGACCCCAACTGAGGAGATCACGAAGGACCTAACCCAGATCCCGCACTCCACATTTATTGATATTGCAGGGCATACCACCCACCCATTCCGGGTGACGGTGGACAGCACGCCCCCTATTTGCACCCACTGTGACACGTTCAGCCATAAGGCGCACGCATGCCCCATCAAGGAGGGCATCACATTCCAAGAGCACCCCTCAGCTGCCATGGCCAACGGAGAGGCGCACTACAAACCAACTGCAAGCACCAAGGAGGCTTTCCCGTGGGGAGCACAAGGCTGCTACCTATTGGTAAAGCCTATCTCCCTGCAGGAGCGGAAGAAGGCCAAGCAGGCCTGTAGGGCCATGGCCAAGACCACCGCCGTTATTTCACACTCACAACGCCAGGAGGACATGGAGACCTTCGCGGCAGAAGCAACTTGGGAATCCATCATCCAATCAGATTGGGAAGCCCATGCTGAGTGGGCCACTCAATCTGAGGATCTGATGGGAGATTCAATCTCACCCAATCGTTGCACCCAAGCTCCAGTCAAAACCAACTTGGGACCTATTCCAACTGAAAAAAAAATTTGACCCACTCAAGGGTGCACCAAACTCATCCACACCACAAAAAATTCGTTTAACGTCAGGAAAACAAAAAGCAAATGCCAAAGCCAACGCGACTCTTTCCGCAAAAATCAACAAAAACTCTGATAGCGTTGCTGCTAACACCCATGCTGCTGTGAAAGCCCGTGTGGACCTTGAAGAGGCTGGTGGGCCCAGGGGCCCACCCCCTCGCACCTAAGGTGCGATGGGGGAAACCTTCCTCTAGGGATGATGAATATCGTTAGACTCAAGGCCTCCCCATCCTGGGCTAGGAAACAGAGTTTTTTACAACACAATTTACCCATGGATATCCTGGCCATCCAGGAGTCTCACTGTCCACGAGGTTCCGAGGAAGCTTGGAAAACAATGCTCCTCCCATCCCTATCCTTTTAGTCGAAGCACTGTGGGGTGCTAATTCAGAAAAATAATTTTTTCAAATTCACATCCTCAGAAACATTCCTTAATGGCTGAGTGCTCATTGTCACCTTCTCATGGGCTGACGTAGCGCACACAGTTGTCAACATCTATGCCCCAAATGGTGCACACAAGCGTTGGGAATTTTTCTCATCAGTCAAATCTCTCCTGCTACCCCCTGATTCTTTCCTAGTCGGTGACATGAAATGTTGGCTAACCTCACCAATGGACCGGTGGCCTCCCTCACCCCACGCCCCACAGGGTCACGTAGAACTACGCGTTCTAAAGGCCACCCTTGGGTTAATGGATGCGCTGCCAGACATGCCCCACTGCTCAAAAACATGATGTGTCCCCACATCCACAACGGCCAATTAAGGTCCATGACCCACATCGACCTTATTCTAATGCCAGCGAAATTCCAACCCCACATCTCCCACTTCAAAACAATGAAAATGGAATTCTCTGACCACTGACTGGTCTCAATAACCTACCACCTACCTGTCACAGTTGCTAAGGCCCCACATTGGTGCAAAATCTGCCCCCCGAGCTCACGTCGCCAGGATTTTCCATGTGGGTGGAAGAGGCAACTTTGGCAAAATTGTTTGTTGCACTATTTTGCACGGACCACATTTCCACTTGGGCAACTTTTTAAAGAGGACACCATCCGCCACTCTCGCCATCTCTCCTCCAGATGCTCACAAGCCACATCAATGGTTATCTCGCGCGCTCTGGCGGAATTGGCACTCTTGGAGTCCAACATTCCAGCTACAGGTTACAGCCCTGCATGGGGCCAGAAGTGGGCGGAGGCAGCCGCCCACCTCAACGCACTCGAAAGGCAACAAAAACATCAGGTTTGTGTTCAATACAGGGCCACATGCATCACAAAAGGTGACAAGTGCACCGCATACTTCTTTAAAAAAATTTTGCACCATGCCAGAGCGTGGCCTGCACACAGGTGCAAAGACTAGATAATTCTATTGCGGACACACCAGCTGAAGTGGCAATTGAAATGCAAAAATATTAATCCGAGTTATACCAAGCCAAACCAATTCAGCCAGCTGAAGTGGTGAAATTTCTTGACTGAGCTCTTAACCGCACCATTTTCCAATACCCGGAAATAATGAACTAACTACTCTGAACGAATTATGGACAGCCATTCGCGGTGCGCCAAACTGAAAATGCCCAGGCCCAGATGGCATTCCATATGAGTTCTACAAAAAATATTCTTAATTTATATCCCCATTGCTGCTCGCCTCACTTACCCAAAGCCTGTTGGAAACGAGCCTCCTACCAGGAGGACATGAGGCCTTTACTGTCACACTCTTCAAGAAAGGGAATAAGCTTGACTTAGCCAACTGGCGCCCCATCTCTCTAACAAACACAGACACCAAAATTTTAACAAAAATCATGGCTAACCGTTTAGGGACTGTAGCATCTGCCACCATCTCCCCAGAACAATTCAGTTTCATCCCCAGAAGGTCGATTTAGGATAACGTGCACTCCATGGCTAATGCATGTCAATCCACAGCCTCTGGGGCACTGGTATTCTTGGACCAACAAAAGGCCTATGATAGAGAGAACTGGGAATACCTAAGGGCCTGCCTCCATCAATTCCGCCTACCCCCCACTTCATCAACTGGGTGATGCTGCTCACAGAATCTGCAACAATGGCTGTGCGTGGCCCAGGCTTCCTAACGGATGTAGTCCACCCTCAAAGGGGCTTACGCCAAGAGGACCCCCTCAGCCCACTCTTATCAACTTCAGCCTTGACCCACTACTGCGAAATTTGAATGCCAAACTCACTGGGGTCCATGTGCCAGGCCAAACCCCAGTCAAGATGACGGCATTTGCAGATGACTGCGTGATGGGTGTGTCTAATAACAAAGATGCACGCGCACTTGAAGCCCTCATCCAGGAATATTCCCAGGTAAACAACGCGGCACTGAACGCCTTCAAAACCGAAATCATCCTCCTTGGTCAGTTTCAGACCTGCTGGGCACCAGCAATTAGTCCTTAACCCAGCCCATCTGCTCGCCCACGTCCACGCCTTACTAACTCAACACACACCGCTCCACTGGTGCTCCCCTTCGTGCCACATCCTACCATAGGACTGGTGCGCCATCTGGGCATGTGGATGGAGGCAGGCGGATGCGCGTCAGCAGTAATGGAGTGCTGTACACTGGACAACGTGACGAAGCGAATCGCCTCTCTCAGAGCCCACCCTACTACCCTTAATGGCAGGGTTGTTCTAACCAACTATATGCTCTTATCCAAAGTCTGGTTCGGAGCCCACGCCATCCCCTTCTCCCCAAGCTTCTTTAAATCCCTGTATGCCTTGCTGCAAGGATGGCTTTGGTCAGGCCACCCTCCACCAGTATGGCTAGAGGTCATGTTTGGCCCTCATCATCAAGGTGGCATGGGCCTGCTTGACTTCAAAGCCCATGTTGCCAAGATCCTGGGCACCTGGATCGCGGCGAACACCACTCCTACACTCCCATCCCAACACTGGTCCCGCTCAGCCTGCTCCAACTTCTCCCGAGCCTTGGGCCTCAACAATCCGTCAAACCCCCACTCCCTAATGAAATACCTCGCATCACACACATCGGCCACAGGTCCTCACGGGACTATAACCCACTACAAACGAATCCTACTCTCCATGCGAAGTGCAGAGTGGAGAATTCGTATTAGTGGACATAAAATTAAAGAGGCCGCCCCTCTCCTCAGTTCACACAAGAGGTACAGGGGCTACCCATCCATGATGGCGTGATCCCCATTCGGCCCCATGTCCTATCCAGGGTGGACTACCTGGACATGATAACATCCCTTATTCCATAGAGACCCAAAAATATCTGGAAATACGCACACCATCCTCTGTTGCAGCCTCTTATCCGTTCCCATGTGTGGCGCTGCCTGAGGCGGGTGTATCATACAGCTGAGCACTCTAACGCTTTACACTCATCCTGTGTCATGTGAGGCCAGTATGGAACGCTGTTCCACCGCCTGGAGAAGTGCCCCACCTCTAAAGTGATATGGCGCGAAGTTCAACGTCTGCTGGGCCAGGATCAAACGCATCCCTTCAGTCTGTCAAGAGATATGTTTGCTCTATCAATGGCCTCCTCCCTTCCACCCTCCCTCCGTGCTCTGGTGGTTGCAATCGCCATGTGGACCATCCACACAATTGTCTTGGATGCCATCGCTGGCTCCATCCCCACCCTCCCAGAAGCTGTCCACAGATTCCGGTCTCATTTGGTGGACTACTTTCAAGCGTGGATGATTGGATATCTCCCACTGTGTCACTGACAGCTGGTTTCCTCCTGGTTCCCAGTCTGGTTCATCAAATCAGACCCTTTCCTCCACACGTGCTCAATAGTGGCTACGGCCCCTTCACACGTTCCCTTCCCCTTCCCATAAGTGGCGTTCCCGCTGGCAACAAGAGATAGCATCACTTCTCTGGGGTGCCTCCCCTGGTACTAAGTTTGTCTTTCCTGAGTCATATTTGGAAGTGTCCGTCCCATGGTCAGCCTTCCCCACAATAAATTTAAAAGTATTAGCGGAATGCTGAAAGTTTGAGGGAATTTCTACCATATGAGGATTTAAAAGAAGACATTTGTAAGGACCAATGATAGTTAACACAATAGGAAAGCAGTGCTCTGAAAAGTATTCTTTGTCTAATGGTATCAGTGCAACTAAATATGTGCAAGATAGAAACAAGAGTGCCCTTGGCTCTCTTTAAGGTTCCAGTTTTTGGCTGGGTGGTAAAGAAAAGTGGAAATCTGTCACATTCCCAAATTATAATACACTCTTTATTTAAGGAAGGTTAAAGATGTCATTATCAGAGAATAGGACTCGAGTCAACAATATCAAATAAGAATATGTTGATACAGATATAAGGAATTATTATTTGCGCCTGCTTTAGGCATAGAAACAGTCACAACCCACTCAGTTAAGTAATCAATGGCCAATAAAACATAAATATGCCCATATACTGCTGTTGGAAATGATCTAGCAATATCAATGACAGTGTCAAAAACGGAGCATGGCTGAATAGGGTCAGTCAGGTATCACAGGTTAATTCTATCTTAGGTTTGCCAAACATGACAGGGTTCAAGTACATCATGAACAGTCTAGGCCATATTTTCCAAAGATACTTAGTTTTTAACAGTTCAAGAGGATTCTTAACAGCTTCATGGCAAAGTTTGAGATTAGGCTCCATTAACACTTCAGTGCAGCATATGGTCAAATAAAAGGAAAATGAGCAATAATTACTTTTTTACTATGGTAATATTATCAGTCTTGGTGCCTATAGCCATTCTTTAAAATTAATTTTGGTTGGTCCGTGATTATTTCACCCAAATATAAGGGTTTTTATTATGTTCATAATGCTAATATTTCTCAGGAATAGAGATATGTAAAATGAGTAGACATGACAACTCATTAGCATTTTTGGTTTTTTTCTCCAGCTTGATGAACAGTAGAAATTCTTAAATTAGGATTAATGACTAAAAGCAAGTCCCCCATTAAGGTCCCTCAATTAGAGGAGCCAACATAAAGAGGATTGGTTGGTAACCACAATAAAATTATTATCATAAAGGATGGGGCAGAAATGCTTCAGCTAGCAATACAGAGAGGCAATTTTTTCAGTTATAGAGTAATTCACTTGACCTTAGTTAGGGCTTTACTAAAATTGGTTACTAGATGATCAAACTGATTATAATTAAGTTATGCAAGTATGTTACCGACTTTAAAGACACTACATCATTTAAGAAAAAAGGGTTAAACTAAAGTAAGATGAATAGGAAATAGAGAACTTGTTATAACAGTACCTAAGGGTACAAAGAAATTCAGCTGCTTAGGTTCTATGAAAAGGGTTTTTTTAAGTAAAAGCTTAATCCTGGGCTCAGCCAACACAGAAAAAAATAAGAAATAAAACTTAAATAATAGCTAACATTCCAAAAATATGAATAGCACTTAAGTTGCCAGATCAGGAATTTGTATAATTGCAGATGCTATATCTTTTTTTAGTACTAGATGGTCCCAATTGCAGATGCTATATCAGAAATTGATAGTATACCTTTTCGAGTCAACTTATGACCTACTCTTCCATTTCATTATAAAAAAGGCTTCTTTGAAGTTTTAAGCTTTAGAGAAGCTTTGATTAGATTTTGAAAAAAACTATTTGAAGGTGGCCAGGTGTGCATTGAAAGTGCAGTAAAAACAGTTACACCATATAAGAAAACTAGTATATATGATAATTTAAGGTCATGGAATAATTGATCCATGGGTTGCTTGAAGGTGTCAGGGGTGCTGAATAGCCACTGTGGCATCTGGGTGTTCTCATGTAATCCCTATCTATATGAGGGCACATTTAACCCTGTCCACAGCTGATATGTCATTTTGCTAATAGCCGCTTGCTAAATCCATACCATAGAAAAATTGGGATACAGTTAATGAGCTTACAAACCATCTATTTTAGGTAAGGGGTCATTGCCCTTTTGCGTGATAGAGTTTGATGATGGATTTCCATAACTATCTTATGATTGCCATCCTTCTTCTTAATTATTAGCAGTGAGAAGACCATGGACTCTGGGAGGGTTGTAACAACCTTACTTCAAGTAATTGGCTTAGTTCAAGGGTGACTTGCGCCTCTTCATTTTTTGATCTTCTGTAAGGACAAGATAAAAGGGTGGAATCTCCTGTGTTAACCTGGTGCTGGATCCTTTCATGATCTGTAGTCATGATACCCAGAGGAAAAGATATCAGACTATTCCTCAATTAGTATTTCCACATCAACTTTTTTGAAGAGGTAAAATCAGGTCTTTGCTATACTGAAGCAACAATGATGAAAAACAACAAGTTTAAACTCATGCAAGGTCCTTGCACACCTTACTTCAGTTACTTTACTTACAAATAATACTCAAACATAAGCAATTTTTTGGTTTAACTCAACCACCGCAGGCACATGAGTTAGGTTCCTACCAGAGTAGTCACTTTTTTGTATATTAGGTCTAAAAATTAAGGGCATGAAAGGACTTTGAAAAACGAGGGATTTGGGAGTCTGAAAGTTTTAATCAAATATCATTTTAGGAGGAATGAACTGGGAGCTAGTTCAGTAACACTTTGGATTAAGAATCTCATTTCTCTTTTGAGAATATAAGGGCACTCCTTTACCTTCCTCAACCATCACAGGTTGCAAATAAATTTTAAAACCAAATCTTTGATACTCCAGTATAACAATAGAATTGGGGTATTCTATGTAGGAAGTCTTTTGATTGCGTTTCCTTTTTCAGTAACTGGTTTCTGGAGAAGTAGAGTTACTTAACCAATAATAGATAGGAAACTGTCTTGATAGCTAATTAAATCCAAGTGAGCTATAAAGAACTGAGTCCCTAAAAATGATTTTCCTTTTGCTATCCAATTCTATAGCTAATATAGATAAATGTAACCCACCTATTTTGAGCGGAAGTCATGAATATGCCCAAAGGATCAAGCATAGGCAGTACTGGCAGTACAATGCACCACGGTATGGTTATATGGGTTTAATTGGTTTTTTTGTGTTATGCAATAGTTAATACTTATTGACTCAAAGTCAATGATTACTTTTACTAAAACGTATGTGTGAAGGCATCCACACAGTTTACTGTGATTCCCCATTGCGAGATTGTGAATATATAGAAGGAACAATCATTTTTATTGCAGGTAAGTGGACGAAGCAATAGTTTTATTGTCACTTAAAGGTTCATTTGAATTTTAATGTGGACATCTTCTGCAGAATATATTTGGTTGGAACATGAACATGCTTAGTTTGAGGCGCATCAAAAATGTCAGCAAAAGGAGTCTTCCGCCCTATGTTGACTCCTCTTTTGCTTCTTTATCATTTAATTGATTCCAGAAGTGTTTAAAATTATGATTGAGTCGACTACAATAGGTTAAGATGGTTTGATCCAACTTCTTCAGCCACTCCCTTCTTCACTAATTGTACATGGGGATATACTGGACTAGAGAAAAGAGGAGCATTCACAAGAGTTAAAGAAATTTTAAGAAGAGCTTACTTGATAAAAAAATAGAAGAGAATAGAAAGCTTCATATAAGTCATGTGAAACTGGAGCTAAATTTACTAACCAAAGCAGAAAGTAAAGTAGTATAGCATAATTGAGGTTAAGGCAGTTATTGGCTATCAAGATTTTGCTTTATAATAGAAGTGGGAAGCAATTTAGTAACAGATTCTCCTCAATAAAACTAAATAAAATTTAACGTATTGTTGTATTTTTGGCGTTGGAGAAGCTCGCTGGTGCTTATTTACCTAAAATATACAATATGGGATTGAAACTCTGAAAGTATTAAAGATAATTGAACTTATAAAACTAGAAAATTATAAGTTTTTTATAGTTTTATTAGGTGACGCTGGGGATAAGAGAAAACGAAACCACTCAATATCTGACCAGTCAGTATTTAAAATGTATTGAGGGTTGAAGGAATTTCAAAAATAAGTTTGAAATGGCTTGGTACAGTCCAAATAAGGAAATATGTGAATTTAGTTTATTAAAGCTCTGAAAATTTGCTTCACTTGGGCTAAACGATGGATGGGGAGTTGATTTTTGACAATATGTACCTATGGGGTAACAAAACTAAATTTCAGCCAATTTCCATTAGCTAAAATTATTTCAACTTGGGGGACTTCCGCCACAGCTATAAAAGGGGGTGGTCCCTGTTTAGGTGTTTGAAGGGAATTGGACTTGGCAGGTGGGAACAACCAATGGACAACCTGGGTTCCCTCACATGGTCAGAGTAATCTGATTGCTTAAACTAGTGTTATTTTCTCGTAAATTATTTAAAATCATCTTACCCAATTTGTGGGGTTCCACCAAGAATTGGTCAGGGTCTTTTGGCTGATAAAATCATTACTAGTATTAGATTTGATATTAATAGTATTGGGGACCTGTAAATGACCAACACTTCCCTTTCTCAGTTGATTTTGACCCACAACAAACATAACTTGAAGCTAGGAGGGCAAATGTCCACCACGTATGATTCTTTTATCTAAGTCTTGTGACTGCCAAATCCCTTAATAAGAGCAGTTTTGACCTCAGTCTTTTAGTATATTGTTAAGGAAGAGGTATTATCAATTATTGGCACTAATGTTTTAGGCAAAAAGGCAATAGAAATCTCTTGTCTATGTGAAGCTCTATCCATATAATTTTCATATACCTATAGAAATGAAGAAACCCTCCCCTCACCAGGGGTGAATCTTTATTTGGAGGTAATCATTATTCAATGAACAAAGGTACAATATCTATGCCCACCAGAGATGATTGAGATATATATTTAAATTGGGATTCAGATGTAGGCTCAGTATCTTAAGAGTCATGGCTTGGTTTTATTCAATCAATATTGTTTTACATAGTATAAGATTAGCCATCAATGATGAAGCTAAGGCATTTCAGTAGTACTTCTTATCAAATTGCTTCAATTTTAGTCTGCAAAAAGTAATGGTAGCTTGAAATTCTCGCTGTTCATTCTCTAAACTTTTTTCATAGTTTTGTGACCATCTATTAACGATTTGATGAAGTTATAAAATTGATAGACTTTACCAATTCTCACTAAGAGAATCTAAATCAAAGTTTGGATTGATTCGCTCTTTTTCTTAAAGTATCCAAAACCACAATTGATAGCTTTATATTTCCTAATTCAATGTTAACCCTTTCCCATCAGTAATTATCCTCATTTGGAGAGGGAATATGCATTGTGGGTCCAGGAGGCCCATTTAACTAGTAGGCCCTAGGGCCCTAATAGGCCTGACTGATCCAGTAGATCCAGCAAGTCTGGAGTTCATTCTGAGACAGTTGATACAGTCGCTCTAATGGTTCTATTAGGCCTTTGGGCTGGGGCCCAGGATGACCTATAATTAAATGTAAAATATTGTATCATTGCTCTAATTGTAATTTGATCTCAAGATTGACCCCTAATAACACCAATTCTAGCCAAGATTCAGATGTAGTAGAGCTTATTTGATATGCAATAAGCTCAGAGCTAATGAAACTTAATTGATTGGCGATAGAATAAATAGTTTGTCAAAAACTCAAAGCCACCTTCTTGCGTAAGAGATTGGCTTCCTCACACCCAATTGGGCCAGCTGGTTTAGGACTAAGATATTTGCTGTCATTTATCTAAAAAAACATTGTGATTGTCCTGTACTACTGAGATGGTAGATTTGTGAAGCTCCAGCAAAGAGGTGTGCAACAATTTAATCAAGGAAATTAGCATATAATTTCTTGGTGGTGAATACCAAATATCTGAACCAAAATATGGATTGCAGGATGCACAAATAGACATAGATATTGTTCAGTTCAGTTGATAATACTTCTGATTTTTGTAAAGCAGGTGAGCTGTAGAGGTTTCAATTATAAGAGGCAACGGTAAACCTTGATTTTTGTGGATCCAGTCTCCATGGACTAGAATACCTATAAGTAACTAATTGATAGTCTCAGATACATCGGAAGATTAATTATGGTAGCTATTTGACTCTATGGATGGCATAAAAATATGAAGTAGATTGAGATTGAAATAAGATTTGTTTATGGGGTCTGTCTTGTGGTTTTCAATAATTTTCACCGCTGGGAGACACTAGTGATACTTGCAAGGGGTAAACTAGCTGTAATATTGTTATCTTCCATATGAAATATTGATCAAAAAAAGTAACCTAGGAGAGTGATTTGGTAGTGAGCACCACTTTTTTGTTGTTATATTAATGAGGCCTGAAAGGGATGGCTCTATAAAGCATAATTTTATGAGTAGAGGGGAGAGCTGGGGGATATCACTATAAGTCTCATTAAGAACATGAAGGGAGTATGAATTTCATAAATCTTTAATAGCAAGATATTGAATATTTTATATTTTCTGGAGAGAGACTGTGTCATTTCAAAGCTCTAATAATTTTTTATATAAAGTTAATACTGATCAGTGTAAGCAAAAAAGAAGTCATTTGTCACTTTAGAAAATGTCGATATTTCTAATTTTTAAGTTAAATTTGATTTGGCAGGTTTTTTCCATTTTAGCAAGAGATTTAAAAAACAGTCTTTTCCAAAAAACCTATTTTAGGTTGATTTTAAATTGCAAAGAATCGAACTAGATAAAGAAGGCTTTAAGGTTCAAGCTCTGACACTCCCATGGGAGCCTATTTTTAGTGAATACAAAGGCTTACCACAGCCACATGTTGACTGTACGTCCTTGGGTTACATAGAACTGAGACTTGATCACCTAACTCTATTTATGGTTGGGTAAGGGTAGACTAACAAATATTTATTTGACCCAATGCTTGATATGTTCCCACGTTAACCCATGTCATTTTCAGCCAAGTAGGAAGATAATTCCTCTTTAACAGCTAAAAAAGCTTTAGTCATCCAAGAGCATAAACTTTATCACTTCCTTATTAAAAATCAGAGGGTCTTACGCCATTATGGTAACATAGACTTCTTCACTAAGTATGTTGAGTTCGTCCCTTCCGCCTATCAGGTCATCTCAAGGGGAGTATTGACACTTTTCATAGAAGAGGTCTTTTCTCATAATGGGGTTTTGCTAGTGTTCATCTCAGAATGTGATCCTAGATTTAATTCAAAATTTTTGGGACAATATCTTAAAAATCTTTATATCAAAGCGTGTAGATTTACCGCTTGCCATCCACAATTGAATGGACAAAAAGTAAGGGTCAACCTAGTACTTTATATCTTTGTTGTTATGTGTCTGAACATCAGACAGACTTGAAGAATTGCAGTCATTGGTCAAATATTTGTAACAACTAGTTTCATAAATTCTTATAAGTCTCTCCCCTTTTTTGCTAGCCATGGATACTACCCTGATTCCTGTATCCACTCATTGGGTGTTCACAATCTTTTGGATGAGGAGACTTCTGAAAAATGTAGGAGATCCTTAGACCCTAAAATATGACTTTAACTTTCAGTTAAGGCCAAAAGAACAAGGTGTATAAGATAAGATTGGATTTTCCTGATGTTTATTAGGGAACTATGTTTTATTACACTATAGAAATATATACCTAAGATCCTCAACACAAGTTTGTTCCTAATTTGGAAAGGTCCTTATAATGTAAAGCTTCAAGTTAATCCTATTGAATTTTTATTGTCACTAATTGAAGTATTACAAGCGCATGCAACAATTTAAATCTCTCAGCATTAGATTTCAAAGCATAGTTACAGAAAGATCATTCCACTTATAATTTATTCACTCTAAAAACTCAGTATAAGGCTGAAGGAAATGTGGAGAGCAATATAGTTTGGGGTCACCGGAAGTATCTCATTAAATGTAAAAACTATCTTATAGAAGAATCCAACTTAGAAAAAAGTTGAGGTTTTAGAAACACTTCCAAGAGGATTCACTAGTACTTTAGTTTAAAAGTGTGATGTAATAATTTGGACTACTTAAGATTATCACATTGTCAGATTAGTTGATGCTCTCCCTAATGCCACCTAAAATTGGCTCTCCATTTTAGTAAAGATATAACCCATTTTACAATATTATCAGTTTTTTCAAATCCACTTCCATCTAATAAAACCTTTAGAAAGTGCAACAGCAAAGCATATAGTGCATGGCTTCCTTTAAGAAGCCCCAATTGAATAAAGGAATTCTCTTCCTAAGAAATAGGACCTATAAATTAACCAGTTTTTCAGATGCTTTGGGAGATTTAACCAAATGTGAGAAGGCCTGATAAAAGGAATGGAAGGCTCAGCCTATGATAGAGCCTACAAATTCACCAAAAGTTTAGATCAAATTAGAACTATTGTAAATTGCTTGAAAATATCTTACTATAAGAAGGAACAGAAATTGCATAAGATTCCTTGGACTCAAACCGCTACAAAAATGCCTTATATCACGTTAGCCTATAGTAGCCTTAAAATATAATGCAATGGTTTAAATATCAGAATATACCTTATATCATTTACTTGTCTACAGCTGATTAATTAGATTTAATTGATTCTATAAATTATCCAATCTCAATGTTATAATGCATATAGTTGTTGTTAACCTCAATGTCAGTTTCTTAGAAGTACAAATATATAATTTAAGACTATTAATTTTAATTTATAAAGAAAGCCAAGTTATGAATCATATTACTAAGATTCTGATAGTAACTCCGCCGCATTTTTATATTCCTGTTTATCTTATTTTCGAATCTTGGGATGTGCTTGGTTTTTTATTACTATAACAGTGATGCAGGTGTCAATCATACCAAGTTATGGTAACATGCGGACAAACCTTTTATAGGATAATATTTCTTTTGTAGAAGAATACTGAATTAATAGTTCCCAAATACTTTGCCAGTTATTTTGAAGGACCCAATTGTTACAACACTGTCACACTCTTTAACTATCAATATATTTGCCAATTAAGGAGATAACCACCATTTATTAAAGAACTGGGCCTGTCTAATTGAATTAATTTATTTAACCTATCTTGTGTCATATACTGCTCGCACAAAGGAGTTATAGTTTTACCTACAGCTGTGGATGTTAGGTCTGGAATGTCTCTTTATTTAGTTAAAGAGATAAGACTATTACCTGGGTAGCAGAAGTTAATTCTAATCGCCCCAAGATTAACATAAAACCAAAAATGATACTTGAAATATTCAACCCCTGGATGATTTTGCAGTCAAAAACCAAAGAAATTACCTGGATTCTATAGCGCAACTTATCAGGTAAAGTTTGATTTTATTCTTGGAAACATAACTTTTTGATTTTATTGCAGTGAAAGAAAAAAGACAATAGCCATCATAAAGATTGTACCCTACAACTCAGTTTCATTAATCCATGTCATAGCGGGTATACTAATTAGGCTTTTACAACATAGGTAACTATGAACAACAGGACTTAAAAAAGTTGCTAAAAGAGTTTTAAGATAATTTTAATTAAGATCCTACCAATAATGGTTTATTGAGGCGTGTTACTCATAAGAGGAATATTGGCTATCCCATCTCTTTTTGCTTAAAACTATATTGTCTCTCAAAGAGTGAGTAGGAACTTATACCTGGAACTAAAGCAACTTATGGACTCAAGATTATTGAGTCCCTCCAAAAAGTATTAGCTTCATATTTTTACTGTTAAAGATTGAGGAATGTGGCCACCAAGTGGACATGGACTACTGACGCCTCAACAATTTCACTGAAAGGATTCATAACCTCTTCCAAAAAATTATGACCCTTTAAAAACAAATAAGTTATTTAAAATAATTTAAGCTATGGAAATCGCCAGTGTATATTTTCAGATGGTGTTAAGTCGGGAAGATCAAAACAGAGAACATTGACCACGAGTCAATGATTGTATAAACCAGCACAAATGAGACTTGTTTTTTCTAACGTGCCTGCAACAGTTTTATGTGCAATAGACAAGATTTTTACAAATCTCAAGATATGTGTAGTGATCTACCAATATGATATCATGATGACCAGTATGCTCTTTGAAGAGCACCTTAAATAAATGTATGAAGATCTTAGCCACCTTTGAGAAGCTAATTTAAAGATATAATGGAGCAAGTGTTTCTTTTAAAACAAAAACTTGACTTCCTTGGACATGAAATTAAAAGAGAGATCAACTACAATTAAGGAAGGTATTGTCATAATAAAGATAAAAACACTCATGTTAATGATTATTATTTATTTTTTTCGTTGGGAGGATTGAATACTATATTAAATTTATGACTTGATCTGCTGATATTACTTCACCTTTAATTCACTTGTTAGCCGTGGATGCGAAATTAAAGTGAAGAGCTGAACAAGAGGTCTTTAATATATTAAAACAAAGTCTAGTACTAAAAATATATTAAAACAAAGACTAAAATAAATTACAGTGTTGATCTATTCTAACTTTAAGAAGAATCCTACTCTATAGTGATTCCACTGATGTTGGTCTGGATGAAATTCTTGCACAACTCAATGAGAATGGAGCAGATTATCCTATTAAGTTTTATTAAAAGTGTAATTACAAGTGGAGCGAGAGTACTCATTGATTAAGAAAGAATGCCTTGCAATGATCTGAGAGGTCAAATTACTTCAGACTTTATGTATATGGAGCCCCTTTGATGTGGTTACTGACCATATATTCATATAATTGTTCAAAACATGAATGACTCAGATGGCCACCTTGAGATATATTCATTACAGATCCTTGGTTGAAATTTTTAAATTTTACACAGGTCTAGTGATAAACACCTATACGCTGATGGACTGTCAAGACTTCCTGTATACCACCCTCAGGACGGTGATATTAACTACTTGTACAATCTAATTGGGATGCATTAAGATGCGTGGTCTGATAAGTAATGAGGTCAAGAATAAGCTATGAAGGTGTTCCAATTTAGCTTATAAAGTGAATAATTAATTTCAGAAACTTTCCAAATTTACATAGTACCCATAAATGTGCCCTAGTAACTGCGCTAACTTAAACATGAAAGCACATCTTCAAGTTGGTAAAAAATAGTTTTAGAAAACGCACAGCTTCTGAAGTCAAATACTACTGGTAAGGAAAGACTGATACAAAATATCATAACTTTAGAATTCTGTGTCGCATATGTAATGTTTAAGTCAATGCCCCAAAAACTTTATTTTGACCCAGTACCTCCAACTTTCCTTCTTATATTGTGCCTATCAACATTGTAGGTCCACTACAACGAGCAACTTTTGGAGCTAGGTTTAAGATATTTCCATCCATCAATTCACAAATTAGGTCAAAGCATCTCTTTCAAAACTTATACTATCCATGTAATATTCCAGTTCACCACAAACATATTTAACAAAGCGTGG
The DNA here is from genome assembly GCA_022478985.1 of Massospora cicadina. Lineage (NCBI taxonomy): Eukaryota > Fungi > Entomophthoromycota > Entomophthoromycetes > Entomophthorales > Entomophthoraceae > Massospora > Massospora cicadina. The sequence goes on along the minus strand of JAKSZP010000336.1, from coordinate 13,339 downwards.
ATGCCCTCAGTTACTTTTATCTGACATGGGAAGAACTTAGAATTTGAGTAATTAATAAACATATAGACTTGGTTATGGTTCAACAACTTCTTATCTCTTATACCCCTTTGACTAATAAAGAGTAAAAGATTTAATGATAATTTTGATAAAATAATCAAGAGGGTTGCAACCAACTATACATCAAAGTGGGATCAGTCTCTGCCTTCAGCATTCTATGCATATATCCTAAGTTATCTTTAAATTATTGGGATATTTTACAAAAAAGCTTTATATGAACATAAAGCTGCTTTAATATCCGTATTGCCCCTATATTCAATGCTGATATGAGGAAGTTACCATTAGGAAGTTACCAATAAGAGTTAGCAAAAGGATTAGTCAAAGTTCATATGGAAGCTTGTAAGCATTATAAACAGCTTAGTAGTAGTCACCAAGGATAGTAGTCTGCAACTACAATTGCCTAAGTTCCAAATTGGCACTTTTTTACTCTATCAATACAAGTGGGAGATACTTGAGAAACTTCAAGTAGTTTAGAAATTGCTAGTTACAATTATTGCGTGACAAGGCGCTGAGTATCCTAAAAATATAAGTACTAAAGTCCTATAAAATAAAGCGCATGCCAGCACCCCAAGTAGAACCCAATTCTTTTCTTGAGAGGGTAATGTCATCAATACTACTTAAGAGGAAAATTCCTCACCTAGTGGTAAGCTTACGCTGGATATCAACTAAAGTTGAAAAAATTGATACTATAATAGTTATGTTTTTATCACTTAAGGGCGCTATTGCCATGGACCACATAAAAATGACCCAAAAACCCAGCTTGTCACATTAAAAGAGTATTTAATAGCTACCAAAGATAGGATAAGTAACTAAAACTTTGTATTAAAACATGAAAACCAACTTAATCTAAATGACAAAGGTTTGACTGCAATCCATAACTAAAAGTCTTTAATTTGGAGCGTATCTACTATCAAAAGTTAAACTTTAGATGATACAAAGGTATTCACTATCAAAAGCTACCTGACCATATTGATGAGCGCTACTTCACCAAAACTCACACACCTAAATTTCCCAATATAATTTGACAAGAAGGTCCAAACGTAATCAGGTTAAAATACTAATGTTTCTAAAACCATAGTAGACATCAAGTTATTCTTGACTATGCTTTGATAAGCCTTATTTTAGTATAATATTGTAAAAACCTTTGGGTTTTGCAGCTGCTCATGTTCGCTTAACTAATGATTTGGCTTATAATATATAGATTATTGTGTATATGAAGACAACTAGCCCAGTTGGGTTCTTAAATTGAGTGACTTTGACCTCATTCTGATAATTATAGAAAGTAATCAATTTTGACTTTACTTAGGGTAAATGACACTTAGAAAGATAGTAGAACTTCAACAACTTCAACATGTAGTACAATCAATAAAAATTTTTCAATCTTAAGGAGTGTTTTAAAATAAAAAATTAAATGATATATAGGGCGAGAAAAGCTCTTCTTTCCTGTTACCATCACTTTTAGTAACATGATTCTATGCAATTTCTCCGAGATTGACAAGCAACCAGGAAAGATGAGCAAATTTGTCCGCAAACAACACCAGTTGGGGTGAAAGTAGCCATCGTGAAAGGCCCAAAGCCCTCCCAACCCACCAGGGAAAAATGCCCTGGCAGAATGTTGACACACCCTCCCACCAAAAAGGGTGAGCACAGCGCCACACCTGGAGTTTTGTAATTTCTGCAGATAATGGGCGCATATACCAAAATAGAACACTCCCAACCCCTGTCTTCCCTTGAGCACAGCATTAGAATTATGGTCAGCAATACTTCCCTCGAATCATGGGAAAAAATGGGGAGGTCTTCTCCACAAATTCCCAAACACCATCTCAGTAAATTATAAAAATTTATGTAGAGGATGGGTGGACATTGGGTTCATTTCCGTGGAGGAAGCGGTGGAAGTGGTGGAAGCGGCGGAAGCGGCAAAAATCATATTCTCCATAAAAATTAACAACAAAGACTGCACCATCCACGTGGTGCGCACATGACGGATTGAGGCAAATGACCTATTCATTGTATTTGGCTGACTTCCAAGCACCGTGCACTGTGATATCCTTGCAGTTGAGCTCCACGGGGGCAACAAAGGTTATGGCATAATCAAACAATTTGAATTTGAGAAATTCCCCCTCCTGCCCCACCTGTGCACAGGGAAGGCAATAGCCATTATAGAACCTGATCAGGATGTGGTAAAGGATATCAACCTCATTCCATGCATGGCGACCATCAACCTCCCCGGTAGCAGTATATCTTGCCCCTTCCACATCACACTGGAACACACCCCACCTATCTGCAAATTCTGCTCAGCTATAGGCCACAAAGACCACGCGTGTCCCATCAAGTGCGGGATTGAAGCACCAGAATTTTGTGAGGACAATATGGACAAAACAAGCCCAACTTTTGGCAAATTAAAGGACTCCACTTTCACTTTCTATTGAAGCAAAAGAGCTGACATCGCTTTGGTTGAGCCTGTTTTGTGCAAGGACTTTTGTTGCACACAGGCTGCCCACAAGCAGGCCGCGAGTTCCACTGAGACACAAGCTTGCACCATGATTTCCCTGGAACAGATTCAGGTGGACCATGGCAGCGCAATGGAATAATCAATCAGATTCTCACATATAACCCAACGCAACCAAAATGATGAATTTTTTGGACACAACCAATCAAGCACCTTCAACCAAGCTGGAACAAATACACCATGCACCACTGTGGATGCTCCCAGCCAATCACATGTGATCAGCAATGATATGATTCATGCGCATGATATGGAAGACCATTTCAGCCAATCACAATGTGATTACACTCATGCACAAAACCCAATCACCCCAACACCTAGTTTCTGCCCATCAAATCCACAGGCAAGTGGCAGAAAATTTTTCGCTGATGGGACATGAACCAACCCACGCCAGACCCAAATTCCATGGAGTAATCTGAGCCAGAAAAAAAACTGAACAAAACCAATACTATGACTGCCGACCAACACACTGGAACCAATCTGGCTAATTGGCCCCATACTCGCAGTATGACCCGTGATAAGGAACTGGGTGACACCAGTGGGTCGCCCCAGCATTCCTGATGTGTGGACTACCACATTCAACATAGGGACGCTCAACATCGCGAGCTAAGGCCCCCACATCCTGGGCCAAAAAAATGGCTTTCCTGCACAATATCCCCATGGACATCTTGGCCATCCAAGGACCCCACTGTCCACCGGGGGAGGAGGAGTCATGGTCAACCATGCTCCTTCCAGCCAAATCCTTTTGGACATACCACTATGGGTAGTAATTCAAACTAACTGTGACCCTACAGTAAATATCCAAAGCACATCCTCCCACCTGGAGGGATGGCTTCTTCTAGCGGATCTCAAGTGGAATGGAGAAACTTTCACCATGCATGTGTGTATGCCCCAAATGATCTGAACGACCACCAATATTTTTCTCTGATATCCTCTCAATCCATTTCCCCAAGTCAACGTTTTTCGTGGGAGGTTTCAACTGCTGGCTTAACACCATTACCAAATTCTGGCCCAAGTCTAAGACTATACCCCGCGGCCACATGAAACTACATATATTAAAGGCAACGCTGGGCCTGTGTGACACCATTCCCAAACAAGCCCCCACCCTGTTCAACATGATGAGGACCCACCACAACAATAACCAGCTGGTCTCAATGACCCAGATTGACCTAATGCTCGCCCCTATAGACTTCTATCACCGGGTATCAGATTTTACAACAACAATTATCCATTTCTCCAACTACCAGATGGTCCCAATAGCATTATCATACTCAGAAAGTACCATAAGCCACCAACCTGGCACTGAGTTCACCCAAGCACCATCCATCTTCTGGAGCTTAAACTTTGGACTGAGATGGTGCTAATAACACAACAAGAAAGATGACCACCCAACGGGAACCCAATCGCCAATTGGGAAATATTCAAGGCTCGAGCAACCAAGAAAGCCTGCCACCTGAACTCCAGAAAAACAGCCGCGATGTCTGTGACAATCAACAAGGCTATCAGACAGCTTCAGCACTTAGAAAACAACACACCTCATGTGGGATACATCCCCAAATGGGGCCGCCTGTGGTTCCAGCTATCTACACAGGTAAACTCCCTCTTCAGAAATACCAGCACTACACCAAAGTATGCTACAAATCAAAATACTTTTTATCCGGAGAAATTCACATGGCCCAATCACTTCTGCCATTTTAAACCAATTTTGACTTCGGTGACTTGCACACAGGTCCACCGAGCATATGATACACTTGCGCCCACACCATCCAAAATATCAGCTGAATTACACCAGTTTACACTGACCTGTACACGCCAGATTTCGCATCACCTAGAGAAATTGAAAGATTTTTATCATCCGCTAATATTGACACTATAGCTGATCAACTAGACCTTGTCACACCCATAACTAACTATGAAAATTGGGAAGTAATAAAATCAACTCCGCGCAACAAGTGCCCTGGGCCAGATGGCTTACCATTTGAATTTTTCAAAAAATATTTTGAATATATCGCACCAATATTACTGGCAACTATGAGCAAGTGCCTGGAGGACACAACCCTTCTACCTGGCGGCCAAGACGCATATGTGCACACACTCTTCAAAAAAGGAGACCATGCAGACCTAAACAACTGGCGTCCAATTTCTCTCACCAATACCAACACCAAAATACTAACTAAAATCTTAGCTAAGCGTCTGGGTTGCATTGCTCAGACAGCCCTCTCCCCCATCAGTTTGGCTTCATCCCAAATCGCTCAATTTGGGATAACATCCACACAATTGACAACATCTGCTAAGCTAACACCACAGGTGCCCTTGCTTTCCTGGACCAAAAAAAGCATATGACTGAGTGCACTGGGGTTACCTAGAACAGTGTCTAAAGGCTTTCGACCTACCACCCCATTTTATAAACTGGGCGCTCCTCTTAACGCGCTCAGCCAAGTTTGCAATAAAAGGCCCAGGTTTCCTAACTGACACCATCACCCCCAAAGAGGCCTCAAACAAGGTGATCCGCTTAGCCCCTACTATACAATTTTACCCTTGACCCTCTCCTCCGCATTGCAAACTCAAAGCTCACTGGAATCAGGTTGGAGGGACAACTACCAACCAAAATGCTCGCCTTTGCTGACGACTGCGTTGATGGAGTCTCAGGCAATAGGGATGCCAGGGCAATTGAGCGCATTATTCACCAGTATGAGTCAGTGTTTAACGCCATGCTGAACAAAAAGAAAACAGAGGTAATTGTTATGGGCAAATTCAGTTTGAACTGGGCCCCACCCTCCCACCACCACACAAACCAACCACACATCCAACCACACAACAATGATCCAAGCCAGTAAAATCACTATGTTTACCCCTTTGCACACCACCCCGCCACCAATCCAGTACATCATCTGGGCATATGACTCAAAGCCAGTGGATATGCACTTGACACCATCGAAACCAACATTTTGGACAACATCACAAAAAGAATGACATGTATGCGGAGGAGTAAATCTAGTATAACTGGAAGAGTTGTGTTAGCCAACTCCCTGATCTTGTAAAAGTTATGGTTTGCTGCCCACGCAGTTCTCCTCTCCGCCAACTTTACCAAAGCAGTCTACAAGCTCCTTTAGAACTGGCTATGGTCTGGTTACCGCGCACCTGTCAGTCTGGAGACCATGTACGGCCCATGGAAGAAAGGCAGGATGGGACTGCTCAACTTCATGGAACGGCAACACAAATCCTCAGCTCATGGGTAGCTCTCACAACGTCACTTAACCCGCAATCCCCCCCACTGGGATAAGGCAGCCCAAACCAACTTCGCAAGGGCATTACATCTGAGGTCCCCCTTTAAACTCTGCAACTCTGATGAAGTACCTTGCAACACATCCAACCGCCACTAGACCGCACAACACCAACCAATATTTCAAACGCATCTGTACAGCCTAAGACAAGGGGATTGGAGCTTCTCCTATGCATAGCAATCTGAAGACATTCACCCTCAAACTGGTTACATGCAACTCCACAGGGGACAAACGGTGACTAAAGCGCCTGCCCCACTACCATCCTTTCCTCTATCCTAGCTTGACTACCTAGACTACCAAGACATTCCATATGACTTGTGCACCCAAAAGCAGGTGTGGGACCTCATCACCTGCCCCTCAAATCCCCACAAGTGTGCTCCACAGTGTGGCGCTACATGCGCCATATGTTTAGAACAACCGACTGCACCTTCTCAATTTCAAGACATGCGCCATCTGCGGAGGACCCAACACACTAGCACACCGCCTGGAAGAGTGCCCGCCGTCCGTGCATATCTGGGCAAACGTGATACACTTGTTTCAACAATCACCAACAGCTAAATTTTAACTATCCCGCGATATCCTGGCACTCAACATGGCCTCGCCTATCCCCCAGACGCTAAGGGCTCTAATTGTGAGTATTGCAATATGGTCCATTCGCACAATTACCCTAACGCTTTCAACGGGATCCTCCACAATTTCAACCAAGCCATCGTCAGGTTCCACAGCCATTTGGCCGACCGCTTCAAGCCTGGCTGTTCAGATCACTCCAACACAAATGGAAGAAACGGACGGGCAACTGGATTCCAATCTGGTTCCTTCATTATAACATTGAAAACCTCACAATCTTCATAGGCGGTACACTCTATTAGCCCCTGAGCTGCCATACCACTTAAGGTCTAGTCATCCACCACACGTGGCTCCTCGCCACACCCAAGTGTGCCAAGTTGTATCTTTTGATTTCCTTTGTTTTGCGCTCTCTTCCCTCTTCTGTTTTCCGTTTTCCTCTTCCCTACATATTGGATGTGTCTGTCCCCTGGTCAGCCATCCTCGAATGAATAAAAAATATAGGGCGAGAGTAAAGCTTTTTTCAATTACTATCACTTTTAGTAATATGATTTAATTCAAACTGTAAAATTTGATAATCAATACCATTTGAGATGAGCATGAGTGAAAAATTAAAGAATTGAGCGAACGTGGTAAAGGGCAGCGGACCTGGATCTGCACTACCCAAAGGGACCAAGCGCAGAGGAATAAAGAAATATAATTAAAAACAAAAAACCTGAGGTGGCGCACCCTGTGGGCTTCGTTAATTTTTAGTGAAATGTTGCAATTACATGAAATTACCCACTTGCAACCACGCTTGTCAGTGGAACATGGGATACAAGTTTTCCTAGGCGTAGAAACACTGATAATGAGGGAAAAGTTTAAAGAACTCCAACTAAAATTTTTCCCACACATGGTGTATTCAACAACCCAGACTATCCGCAAAGGTTGGGTAGACCTTGAGTTTGAAGACGTGGAAGAAGAAAATGAAGCAGCAAAGGTCAGAGGGGTACTCAACCTTCCCAAAAGTCAGCATTTGGTATCAACCAAATGCACACGTTGTACAAGATCCAAAGATATTTTCATAATTTTCATATGCCTTCTGACTACACTGGCGCACACAGTAGGCAAACTACATCTCTGGGAAGGCTTGGAAGCCTATGGAGAAATTAAACAAAGCAAAACGTAAAGATTCTAGCTGATGCCAACCATTAGCACTGGGAAGGCAATCACAATCATTTCCCCAAACCAGGAGGTAGTGGAGGATATCACAAAAATCCCCCACATTATATCCTTCACTATTGATAGGGAAAATCCCTACAATTCCGCGCAACAGTAGAGAGTGCACCCCTCATATGCAACCACTGCCAGACCTTTGAGCACAAGAGTCATTATTGTCCCATAAAAGAAGGCCTAAGAAAAATGAAATTCTGTGAGGAAGAAATGGGCAAAGATGACTCAGAGTACCCCAAAATCACTGATACCACACAAGCATTAAACTGGGAAAAATGGGCAATATAAAACAATTGACCCAATTTCTCTGAAGAACAAACAATGGCCAAATAAGATTGCAAGCTGGCCGCAGCCAAGGCAAAGGCATTGGCGGAATCATCCATCTCACTAGAACAGATCCAGGAAGACTTGAATGAACTTGAAACAATGAGCCAATCAAATTCCGCGGAAAACCAAGCAACTAATCAAAACAGAATGGATTTGGTAGAACCAAATTGGGAAATAAATGTGGCAAAACAGGGGTTCATCACACCCCCAAAATTGCGGAATATACCCCAATTGGGAGTGAAAATCAACAATGGAATGCGCAAGAGAAAAATTTGGACAATAAGAGCACACAAGTGCACCGCAATGATAAATTGAAAACCAGAAAAGGCAAGAGAGGAGCAGAAAACAGTGGCAACGAAAGGGGCAGAATACATCCCAACTCCTACTTATGGTTATGCTCTCCGCAGCAGAGGTGCAATGGAGAGTAATGAGAGTGAGGGTTTAGGGCCAGGGGGCCCTGCTAACTGCTACTGAGGTGCATTGGGCGTCTATGTTGAGATAGGTATGCTGAACATAGCGGGAATCAAGGCCTTAACATCCTGGGCCAAGAAGTTGAGTCTCCTGCAAAACCCACCTGTGGATATCCTGGCGGTAAGGTAACCCACTGTCCACAGGGAAAGGAGGAGGCATGGGAAACCATGCTCCTTCCAAAAATATTATTTTGGTTACAAAACTGTCGGGGGATAGTATGTGCAAACCAAAACTTTTAAATTTATTAATAAAAATTCTTTCTGGCTGGCCGCACACTAGCCCTTACCTTCTAATGGCACAAAGAAGTGCACATAATAGCCAGTGTGTATGCACTGAACTGTACACTGGACTAAAGAGAGTTTTTAACAGCTCTAACACATCTTCCAGAAAACACTTTTGTCATGGGAGACATGAACTGCTGGATCAACCCAGATACTGGCCAATAGCCATACATAATGGAGGTATTATAAGGGAAAGTGGAACATCACGTGCTAAAGGCCACCCTGGGACTATATGATCCGCTATCTAAAAGGTCACCCCTACTACAGAACATGACTCGCCCACATGTACATAACGGTGCACTTATCTCTATGCCATGGTTAGACCTAATACTTGCACTAATAATTTGCTGTCACCAAATATATAAATTTAAAACTACAAAAATCGAATTTTCTGACCATCAGCAAGTTTTGGTGTCCTACACACCAGTGGAAACAACTACCCAAGCACCTAATTGGTGCAGAATACACACTCAGAAAGTTTAGCTGATTGGAATTTCAATCCTGGATGGAGGAAAAAACCTCAACACTGTATTTTCAAACACCATTCTGTTTGGACCCATTACCCACCTGGGAAATTTCAAAAAATCAACAACCCAACAAATTAAACACACAACTTCTAGAAGATAAAGGACAGCTTTAGCCATTAACAAGAACACCTTGACAGAGCTCGATCACCTGGAAAACAAAGTCCCATGAACAGGGTACAGCACTGGATGGGGTTGCAAATGGGCAGAGGTTTCTGCTCAGCTAAACACCCTGATATGCAAACATCAACACTGAGTAGGGTTTAGTATAGAGCAAAAAACATAAAAGATGAGAAACTTGCTTGAGCTTTTTTTGGCAGTTTCATGCACAGAAAATAATGCAGCTTGCACACATGTCCGACGACAGACATATCCATAGGTGAAACACCTGAAGAAGTCGTGATCAAAGTACACAGGTTTTATATGAATTTATATAATTCTGAACCGGTCAAACCAGAAAAAATTGAAAATTCCTCGCAAATGCAAATATTGACACCACCGCTCAATATAGCAATTTAATTAACCTATTATCATGTGAGGAGCTATGGTAGTAGTAAACAGTGCACCAAGAGGTAATTGCCCTCACCTGATGGGATTCCTATGAATTTTACATAAAAATATTTTACTAACATATCAAATATTCTTTTGGCTTCCATGAACAAGTGTATTATGGAAACATGCCTCCTACCTGGAGGCAAAGAAGCTTACACTGTCACCTTAATCAAAAAAAGAGACAGAATAAACCTATCCAATTGGCGCCCAATCTCCCTAACTAACACAGATACCAAAATATTCACAAATATTATGGCTAAACGACTAAGAGAAATTACAAATAATTCGATATTTCCATCACAATTTGGATTTGTTCCAAGAAGTTCCATATAGGACAAGAGCCACACAGCTGCAAATGTCTGCCAGTAAAAAACCTCTGGAGCGCTTGTCTTTTTAGACCAAGAGAAGGCATATGGAAGTGTAAATAGGATCTATCTCAGGGCCTGCCTTCAAAATTTTAAACTCCCAAATAGATTCATAAACTGGGTGATGTTGTTCACAGAGTCAGCCACCATAACTGTGCATGGAGCAAGTTTCTTAACTAACCCAGTTTTTCCACAGAGAGGACTCAAACAAGGGGACCCACTAAGCCCTCTACTATAAAATTTTAGTATGGATCACCAAATCTAGAATAAAAAATCACTTCTCAATTTAATCAAGGTCAAGGGCCAACCACCAGTCAAAATGATGGCCTTCTCTGACGACTGTATTGTGGGAATATACAACAACCAGGATTCTTGCAGAATTGAGAAGATAATACAAGAATATCCAGCCTTAAGAAATACATCACTTAACACTGAGAAAAAGGAAATCATACTCCTGGGGAAAAATCAGAACCATTGGACGCCATCTACCATGGTTTAACAAACCAATATAACATCAATGCTCCTCACCAGACATAGGAGGCGAAAATCAGCAATAGCCCACTGAAACTTCCCTTCACTACCAAGCTGGCAGCTGGACCTGTCCGCCACTTGGGGGTATGGTTGGAAGCAGGAGTTTACGCCAACTCCATGATGGAAAGTCAACTTATGGATATAATAACAAGACACATTGCCTCTTTAGATGGACATCAAACAGGTATAACAGGAAGGGTGATGGTAGCCGACTCCATGATACTATCAATCATATGATTTACGGCACATGCAATTGCTTTCTCACCGGCCTTCTTTAATACAATTTACGCCCTATTACAAGGATTGCTTTGGTCCAACCACAACCCCTGTAAGCCTCGAAACCCTATTTGGCTCTAGGAAGAATAAAGATATGGGGCTAACTAATTATGTAAAGCAAGCGACCCATATACTAGGATCCTGGATAGCTCAGGTGACTAGCCCAGATCTTCCAGATATAAATTGGGCCAGAACAGCAAGATATAACTTTACACGAGCACTCCAATCAAGAAACCCATATCACCCAAACACATTAATGAAGTATCTGGCGTCTCATCCTACAGCTGCAGGACCACATAGCACTCCTGCACATTTCAAAACGAATACTTTAGCCATGAGAAGAGCAGAGTGGAAGATCCACATATGTGGTCGGATTAGTCACAGAGGACGCCCAAGGCTTACTCATAGACAGGAAATTAATGGCCAAATAGTCACAGATAACATAATATGCAGAAATTCGAGTACCATAGCTAGATTGACTACCTGGATCATATGGATATACCATACAACCTGGAGACCCAAATAAGAGTTTGGAGATAATAAATTACTCACTTCTTCAACCAAAGAAAAGAGCACATATGTGGTGATGCATGAGGAGAGTATACTGCACTGCAGAACGGTCAAATGCATCCCATTTGTCATGTATAATATGTGGTCAGTATGGAAGCCTAGTACACCGTTTAGAACAATGTCCAACATCAGTGGCTATATGGAAAGAGATGCTGCGCCTAATCCGCAAATAGAGTGGACAAACATTCATTCTAGCTAGGAACATGTTCTCTATAAACATGGAGTCATCTATCCACCAATTTCTCCGGGCGTTAATAGTAGCAATACCACTATGGACTATTATATGTAGTACTGTTTACTGTTAACAGGAGCAACGCCTAAAATCCAAGAAGCCATTAATCATTTCCACTTACCATATATTGGAACATTTCCAAGCATGGTTGTTTGTAAACATGACCCCACGTAACAGAAGGACAATCAATACATGATTTCCCATATGGTTCCTAAAGATTGATTCTTTACTTTACTCATGCTACATCCAAGGATAATCCAGCATAAACCCCCTACCGTCCTAAACTTGGTGGTCCTGGAGACAACAAGAGGGGCTTCAAACCCACTGGGATGTCTTTAATTTTCACAATTAATTAGTCAATCCCCACTATATCATAAGTGCTTGTTCCCTGGTCAACCTTCCCTGAATAAATATATAGGCGAGAGTATTAAAAGACATGTGTATATATCAATTTGTGGTTTTAAAAAATATTCTCAGCACACTCAGCCAACAAATAAGTATGAGTTTAAAATCCAGATTAACCCTTCTTATATTTATAGAAATTAGGGTGCTAACACGCCCCTAATCAGCTATATAATTTTGTCTTTACAACAGATTGGTTCATAATAAATAAGTGTCCATTTCACAAGACAACTTACAAAACACCTCATTGTTGACAATAACCCCCAACTTGATTATAATTGTAGTTGAAATCAGATTTGCATCCTATGTAAATTGCAATATTTATTTTGTAAGTTATTATTGCTGAACAACCAATTGTAGATATATAAATGTCACAAAGCTTGAGCTATACGTTTAACTAAAAAAAGGACCAATCAATAAATATAAATTAAATCTTTTTCTATGCAAAGCTGGTTAATGTGGTCATATAAAATTTTTCCATACATCTCCCGGCTTATCCAGATAAGACAGCTGTCCCATTCTTCTATAAACTTTCAAATCAACGTTATGTGGCCAGATTGTCTGTTTAGACACAACCTCTTACAAAAATGAGTCTCAATGCACTTAGGAGTTTCATATATAGCCCCACCAGATCCCATGTCACAGTCAAACATATTCATTTATCCTTCCACTGAGTTACCAGCAATGGTCCCTATCACTGTGGATAAACAGGAATGGCTAATTTTTTTAAATCGAATCTCAGTCAATCTTAACTCTTTTACCTATTATTAAATCAGATTTCCTTTTCTCTGCTAGATTTAATCCACCCCACATTTATTTCAGCAGTGATCCCCTGAGCCTACCAAATCTGTATTCCCCAGTTTGGATCAGTTGTTCCTTTCCAAATAGATTTCCAGAGTTTCTGTTTTAGATAGGTAATTTTTTGAACAATATTTCTATCATCTGAACTGACTGTCAGGAATAAAAACATTTTAAGTTCTTTAATGAAGGTCTTTGGGTATAGTATCTAAGGCCCTTGGTTATGCTCTTAATCTTAACAACCTTGATCATGACCTAGATTGGAGATACCATGATATACACTATTCATTTTGTCAGTCAAGATATCTTTACTTATGCCACCAGGCTCTCCAAATCTCCCAACTTCCATTGGTCTTTTCCTTTTCAATTCCAAGAAGCCATAGTAAC
>JAKSZP010000335.1:0-102063 GCA_022478985.1 Massospora cicadina | reverse complement strand
AAACCTATTCCGCTGAACCCCCACCACACATCATATATTGAAATTTCTGCCAAAGTCCTTATCCAAATCCCTAAACTATCAGTGGCTTCTCTCCCTGATGAATTGTATCAGCTTGGTATGCGCTTTAATTCTAAGGTTTATATGGAAACGCACTGGAGATAACTGTGATGTTACTTCTTGTTGCTTAGACGCTTTGCTCTATTTTAGCACCTTTTTTCTGGCGCTTTACCATCTGAAACCTCCTTCACTCCATTTTCCTTGCAATTATCTTATATAGCCTTGATTTATTAGTGAGTTTCTTCTCCTGATTGGTTGCTAGAGTTAGCCCTACCATCTTAAAGTTGGCCCATTTTTTGAAACTGTTTGTAAATATCCTGGTAAGGTGCTGCTTAGGGTGCTTAGCTGCAGGATATAAACAAACTAACATTTTCAGGAGTTTTATAAACTCATAAGCATTCTTTTTTTAACAAAAAAATTAGACCACAAAAAGGCTTGGTATCAATAATAAAGATGATTATAGTAAGTGATAATTCATTTAATAAATTTTTTTGGGTTTTATACCCCTTATCTAAAAGAAAACCCCATAGCCATTAATAAATCAAGAATATGGTCATGCGACATTCACATATAAAGGAATATCATAATTTTGGATGAAAGGCTCTTTAAAGATGGCCAGGATTCATAATTCTTTCCCCATTTAGATAACTTATTATCAATGCTAGAATTGATATATGGTGATTCGTTTAGATTCTAACCATTTGATTTGTTAATGTTCAGGTGATCCATCAGATCTGGAGGAGACTCATTTTTACTAACGCCTTAATTTCATTCTAAATCCTATTCTGTTGGACACGTTTCTGATCTGAAGTAATGCTTTTGGAATCAGGAGAATATTTTATATTTATAAAGGATTGACCTATAAGAACACTTTAAACAATTTCTCTATGATATGACTTAGTATTTAATGATTAGTCAGTAGTGTGAATGGCATGTATATGTGGTAATGACTTATTAAACTTCATCTGATCAGTTGGATTAAAGATAGGTTCATTTTAGTTGATTTGAGTAAATTTTAGCTCCTGATTGGTGAAGAAATTGTTTTCACCCTTTAAAACCTCCTTAAGTCTAAAAGGGTTTTTCCCCTCAGTAGGCATAATTTAATTAAAAATCAGTGTAATGGCAGACTTCAGAACTACTTTTGCCCTAATTATCCAAGTATTTTAGTTAAAGTTTTTAGAATAATTTGGACTATTTGACACCTGGTTTTTATTAACCAGGAAAACATCCAAATTTTGACATTACCCCCTTCAACATATTGGAGGAAATATGGGTTTAAAAAATGTTCATGGACCCTGTTTATAGTAACTCTAGAGGTTTGGGACTTAAAGGATTACTCATCACCCGTCGTCTAAGTAACAATAAAAGGTTCTTTAGTTGACCCAAGTTTGCCACTTCTGGAGTAATGCAATTATGATAGTATAATAATAATTCTGTCATAAGATATAAAGTTTGCCTGAGTTTATAATCCGCTTGGCTCTCTTTATTAATTGTCTTCCTAAATTGGTCATGAAATCAGATTGTAGTTGATGTTAGCCAACCTCTTCATAACTTTTTCAGGGTCATCAGTCCTGGCAGAAAAAATATCTTTAGCTAAAAGAGTGGGTACTCCAGGTTCTTGACCATACAAAATGTGGAATGGAGACAGTTTGGGGATCCAGTGTTAACTAATCTGATAGGCCATCATAGCACTAAGCAAGGACTGATTCCAGTGGAGAGGTTCTGATGTAACCATATTTCGTTATGTGGAAACTAAAGTTCCATTTGCTCTTTCTATGTTACCATTTATAGGAGGGTTGTAGGGAGCCAAAAAGAGTTAAAGACACCCATGGAAGTAGCCAGTATCTTGATAACCGGAGAGGTAAAATTCTTACCATTGTTGTAGAGAGAGACCTGGGACAACCATGTCAAGTAAAGATATGCTAATGCGGGAATGTTAAGGTAGTTTAGCAGTTTGGGCTGGAAGATCAAATGCTTTAATATCTTTAGTAAAATAATCAATTCCTACTAGTATATACTGATTCCTACTGGTAGACTGAGGTAGGGGACCTACCATTATAAGCTTATGGTGTGAAATGGTTGTTAGGCGTGTATTAAGCTGATATTGGTGTTTGGTCATAAAACTAGATAGCATCTTAAATGTTAGAAAAGCATCTAGGACTTTGATAATGGACTCCATAATCCCTCCCGATAATACCTATCCTTAATTCACTCATAAGTTTTTTGCACTTCTCCATGTCCATAGGTAGAGCGAGCTTCCATAATTACAGGTACTCGTTCCAAAGGTCAAAGATAGGGTAACCAATTTACACCTACTTTTTTGTATAGTTTTATATTTCCAACCTTGGTGTTTTGAGAGTATCACACTAGCATCTTCTTCACAGACCCACCCTAATTGTCCCAAACATAGGGGTCAATAGGAGGTCATGCAACCTCTCCTCATCAATATTGTTCAAGTGAAGTACATGCAGGTGAGTCAACACATTGAAACTCATATATTGGGTAACAGATCAGTGATCAATCTTCATACAGTATGTTTGAGCTTCAAGGCCCTAAGAGCCAGTCTTCTTGTAGGGCACTTCATCTTTTGTAACTACTTTAAGGAGGCGTAATAATTAACCATGGTAAATGCAGTTTATATACAAATGGGCGTTAGTGCTTTACAGCAAGTAGGACGGTGAGGCACTCCTTCTCCATGAGGCTATAGTTATGTTCATCTTATGAAAACTTTTGTTAAAATAGGAGACTGGGCGATCCACGCCGTTTTCATCCAATTGAGCGTTAATAGTTTCATTAGCATAATTGGAGACATTGGTAAACACTATGAAAGGTTTATTGTAATCTAAATGACGTAGGATAGGTCGTTCTTTAAAAATTTCTTTAACGTTTCAAAAGTTAATTTTTGTTCAGAACCTCATTAGGATGGAGTGATCTAAAGTAGTAGACAAACAAGAGGCTTAATTAATCGGTTAAACTTTGGGATATATCTATGGTAATAGCCCATCATGCCCAAAAATACTTGGATAACTTGGAGCCTTTGAGTGGAGGCATTTTGGATATAGCTTCACCATTGTCTTGTAAAAATTAAAGTACTTCTTGTGATAGCATGACTGAGAAAATCCAATTCTTTTAAAAATTACATTTGGTAATTCAATAAGTTTAGAATTATGAAGCCACTGAAAACTTCTTTAAGGTATGAAAGATAGTCATTGAAAGTACTAAAAACCGTGATGTCATCAAGATAAAAAATCACACATAACTTAGCTTAAAATCCTATAGAATATGATCCATCTTTTGTTGAAATGATGTGGGAGCATTGCACAAACTTTGAGGAAGTCATGTGGGTTGAAATAGGCATTTGCTGCAAATGAGTGCACAATCTTCCTGATCCTGCAGAGAAAGGTCCATTTTCCAAAATCCAATGGATAAGTCCATAGCATAAAAGATTTTAAACCAGAGATTTGGGCAAGGGTTGCATCAATTTAAGGTGTAGGATAACTATCTTTCTTAGTGAGGCTATTCAGGTTTTGGTATTCCATCAATACCCAATGGCCTTTATTCTTCTTCTATATAAGCAAAAGAGGGGATGACCAAGGGCTTTGAGATGTTACTATTCATCCAGCGTCTGGTAACTGCCTGAGCTCTATCCTCATTTGTTGTTATCCAATCATTGAATTATGATAATTTTACTGGATAGTGCTGCAACAAACACAGATTGTGTGGCTCAATCCTTCATGTGACCATAGTCATTGTCAGATTTAGAAAAAAGTATTGTTGTAGGCATATAATAATGATTGAATTTTCTTAAGCTCAATAGAGTTAGCTCATATGAAAAGTGAACCTTAGGCAAAGTACATAACATTTTGTCAGTTGGTAATGCCATGTCCATAATAGAAACAATAAAATGATTTTTCCAATATTCACAACAGGAACCAGCAGGCCTTTTACTATCGCTTAATGTTTCTTCATAAAAATATACTAATTAGTGAGATTTTCCAATAGGATAATGATAAGTCGCTAGTAGGCTGAATCAAGTATTCCAGGTAAGACTAACGGCTATGAAAGACTAACTAAATTCTTGTTAAGCATAGTAAGCAGTGCCTGGAAATTTTTAAGGTAATCTTGGTATCAACCACTCTCTGTTCTTTTTTAGCACTAGTGGTGCCCAACCCAAAAGGGGGAGACACCACACATCTTTATTTGCGAATGAGCCAAACAAAAGGATTATTGTAAATACTAATCCTTAATATAGACCCTAGTTATAAGCCTAGGAATCCCATATCAGACGGTGAAAAACTTTGGGGAAACTTTTGTCCAGCGCTCGCTTTAGCTGGCAGACATTGGCGGACAACATAGGGGTTGGGGCATCAGCAACATGTGGCATAAGGAGGCATAATGGTGGGTTTTCTTCATTAATGAGGCTGGCGGTATCCATAACCTCAACGTATTGAGCAAGTTGATGCTTAGCAAAAGTGATGAGAGTAGACAACCACTCACTGTTCAATAGGCTTAGTTATTGTTCTTCTGAAGTATAAAAAGGGATGTACTTAAAAGAATCCACCTATTCAGGAAATTTCTTTGTATTTTGCCCAGCCGTTGTATATTGTAAAGATAAGACAGAAGAGGGTACTCAACCAGACTAGATATTCTCTATTGCAGAGATTAATAATATTTAAAACCAGCGGAATATCTTAGTTGAGTAGGAAGAAGAAACCTTCTTTCATAAAGATGATTTCTTTTGTACACATTTATGAACTGAGTGCTAATGATCATGTCATAATCATTGTTGTCCAAAGCTACGGTGGATTCTGACTGGACAAGTTCCCAATTCAGATTGTTAAGGGAAAATAAGTCCATATAGCGCGCGTGCTGTTTGGACCTGCAATTTCAAACCCTTGTGAATATTCTAAGTCTGGCGCCAGCTTAGTTTTCTTGATAAACTTCTTAGATATCATGATGCTGATTGAGGAACCAGCGTCAAGGATGGTCATAACCCTTACTTTCTGGATGATGACCTCTACCTTGGTAATAGTTCTACCAAAGTTAGGAGGAAGATCAAGGGACTTTATTGATATGGAAGGATAGTTGAGTTTTTTGAGCTGTCTTGGGATATTATTCCTTAATAAACTTTAAGGTGTGAAAATGTTAAATTGGTTGGATGAGTAAGGCAATAAACTGATCGGCATCACTAGTGTACCAATAACTTCAGGGTACCTAGAACTTGACTTAGCTATGTTTCATTGGAACAATGGCGTCGTCTACTCCCTCAGCATTCAACTGATCCAGAACTTCGCTTCAGTAGGCGCTCCTAAGGCATAAAAGCCAACATCTTATAATCACCTTCAGATTCTTCTTTGGAGAGATTACTATAAGTTAAATGAATAATGGAAGAGGGGGAGTCAGGCACATCAGCTTTGTCAGCTTTAAGTTGCCTGTTTCTACTTTGACAAGTCTTTTCCTGCTCACCAGTCTCAGATTTCTTCTTATGACAAGCTTTTTCAACATGTCCGATCTTGTTACATTAGGTGCACAATAGATGCTCAATTTGTTTCAGCTTCTGATCCTCAATAGTCAGTACTCAGGGTTTTTATGCAACTCCTCTGGTATTCTCAAGTTTATGGAAGTTGGCAACGTCTAATAAAACTTACTTTGTGTCTTGAACATTTCAGAAGTAACTTTTTACTGAGATAATGTTCTTTGCTAAATAGGGATGAGGCGACAACCCAGTCATGAATGCTGTAATGGCGTCATTAAGGTTAGTATCTTAGAGAATAAAATCATCTGGTCTTAAATGTAGATTAATCAGAAAGGCAGCTTTGATTCTCACTTCTTCATATTGATGCGTGAGAAAGCCTGCTTTTTATGCTTAAATTATGCTTGGAGCTGATTTCATCAATAAATGTTTCCCAAGCTACTGCGCAGATACTAAGTGTGTCTGAATGTGAACCATCAAATCTTGAACATATGAATTAAGCAGAAAAGGATATGTTTGACTTTCTACTGATTGCTAACTCCTTTCATATCAGATTCATAGACGTACAGAAATGAGAAGATGCTACCTTCACCGGGGGTAAACTTACCCTTAAAAGTGAGTCTAAAAGGGACTTGTAAACCCCAGTAAGAAATGAACAGCAGGAGTATCATGTCCAGTAAACCCATATCAAATGTCCAATTGATTAGAAAAAGAGAGCCAGTCAATTTGCTCTTATATATCTTTGTCCAGGTTTCATGGCTTCAGGAGTCAAAAGAGAGGCATATTGATGTAGGGTCATCTTGGCTTTCATCACAATCTTGTTAGTAGTAAGTTATTTGACCCAGAATTCAAGCTTCCAAACTTTTTGAAGAAAAGAAAAGAAAGATCAAATTTTGATCATCAGATTCCACCACCCTGGACGCTTTTAATATTCTCATTTTTCTTCTTAGACCCCAAATTGTCAGATGGGTGGGATCAATGAGAGAGTAGATTGGCCTTAACCTGCTCCCAATTAATTTTTAACTTAGGTCAACTAAACGCATACATCCTTTATCAGATCAGCCCCTTCAAAACATGTCCTTGAAAAATCTGAAACTCCTTCTCATATTAATTGTCAAAATAAATACTTTGCTTTTTTAGGGAATACTTCTTCATTATTTTTTTCTCCAAATGAGTGACTTGGATTTCTAAGATAAGAGCAAACCATGTGTTTCTTGAAATGGATGACATTTGAGCTCTCTAAGGCGAGAAAAGGCTTGAGCTATTTGTTGCTCATCACCATGCTGAAAAGTAGAAGCTTGGATAGCATTTCACTAGATTTGAGTTTCATGTATGGTAAGTTCTTGAACAAAACTCATCAAACAAAAATTGAGCCTTGGCGCCGTACTCATCCAACTCTTCACAAAATAGCTTCAAACTTTTTCTACATACTTCACTACACTATTATCTATTGTGGTAATTTTTAACTGAAGCTGAATAATATTTTTTATTTTCTTCTGCTACATATTTCGCCTTAATGACATGATTTGATGCCAAGTTGTAGAGATTACTATAAGCAAGCCTCAGCGCATCATGATTCAAAAGGTGCCGTTGTACTTCTTTATGATGTAATCCCATAAAATGTATTATATAAAACATAGCTGAAAGTGAAAATTTTTCAGACAGACATAATCAAGATGGTAAGTTGGCTGTAGGTGTCTGGGAATGTTCAGGCTTTGTAGAGGAACATCAGTTGATCCAAAACATAGGAAACTCTTTCATGAGAAGCAATGTCCTCAAGATTTATTATGTCATGAGTAAATCTCTAACAACTTCAGTAGACAGCCAGGTAAATCATAGAGACTCTGGTATGACCACATGGTCAAATTGTTCACTTTTAAATGTGATAGTTGGAGGGCTGTTGATCCTGTCGTCCTCCTCACCATCCCCATTTTTGATCCATCCAGTAATGCTAATGACATGTGCGTCTTAATCTTAATTGTAAGTGAAAAATATGTATACAGGGCCCATGTAGTGAGCATTAATTGTCAGATCCTGGCAAGGTGCTGCTCGCAGGTGCTTAGGCACATGATTTCTACTAAACAACAGAAGCTGAATAACTTGTAAACTCAGCAGCTATCTAAAAATTTGGTACTAAGAAGCTTACCACAAATAGACTTGGTATCAATAAGAAAGATGGGTATGATAAGTGATATTTTTAATTAATAAATTTTTTGGGGTTTATAACCCTTTTTCTAAAATAAAACCCCATAGCCATTAATTAAATCAAGACTATGATCATGTGACATTAACATATAAAATACTATAATAAACTTTGGAGAAAGGCTCATAAAGATGGCCATGCTTCACAATTCTTTCCACTTAGATAAATTGTTGTCAATGTAAGAATTGAGATCTGGGGATGCTTTATGATTCTCAACAGCTGACTTGTTAGTATTCAGATTGATCCATAAGATCCAAGAGAAGACTCATCTTTACTAACGCCTTAATTTCATTCTGAATCCTATTTAGTTGGACACGTTTCTGATCTGAATTAACTCTTTTGAAATCAGGGAAATAGAATTTAAATTTATTAAGGTTTGACCTATCAGAATACTTTAAAATATTTCCACTATGATATGACTTAGTATTCATTGATTGGTCAGCAGTGCAAATGACATGTCAATGTGGTAATTTATTAAGAAAACTTTATCCAAACAGTCAGCTTGGAAATAGGTTCATTTCAGTTAATTTAAGTAATCTTTAGCTTCTGATAAGTCCATAAAACATTTTCACTCTTTATAACCCCTTAAATTCTAAGAAAGGGGTTGTTTTCTATTAGGAGGCATAACTAAATTCAAGTTAGTGCGTGGTTTAACTTCAGAACTATTTTTCAAGTCTCCGAGTTTTTAGTTATTTTTAGAATGATTAAGACCATTGTCACCTGGATATTATAATCAATAAGATGAACATCCAAGTGTTTGACACTGTTCACTGGGATGGTACTGTTGTATCTCTCCTAGATTTGTTTGTTTTTTTATCTAAATAGGGTGTGCTGATGGTGATGTATGAATCCCTCACTCATGAAACTCATATAGTATGCAGTACTTGCCACTACTCACTTAACACTATTCACCTCTCAATACTCAAAAATCAAAAAGAAGATTTTCAACAAATAATTAACCTTAGGGCTCATCATAATAGTCTCAAGGCAAGGAACTAGCTGACATTCTCTTCTTCCATCTACTTCTTTGTGAAATCTCTGAGGGTGCTCAGCAGTGGTTACTATCCTCTAGTGAGACTAATAGAACCCTCCTGGAATATCTTTCTGCCTTAAAAGACCTTTACCAAACCCTGCGAATTCCCTCCTGATACATTTGAGGACTATAACTTCTTTGTCTACTTGGCTAAGGAGACCTCATTATTGCCCAATACTTACGCCTGTTCCAAGAAAAGGCTCAAGACTGAAATAACTTGACCACAGTTAAAAATGACCCTCCTCCACAAGTCCCTGAAAATACTGGTGCTATCTTGGTATATGAGATAATCATGCCCCCTCCTATCTGAAACATGCTTTATCTTCATGTCCATGCTGTCCCACAGAATTTCAGCTGCCAAACCTAATTTTAACGCAAAACTTCAGATCATGTAACTTAAAAACTCCGTCTCAGTTGTGCATTCTCAAGGAACCTATCTTGGTAAACCTGACGCTGGTCAAATCTCAGATCCCATTGTGGCCTATCCAGATGAGAACCTAGCTGTCATGGACACCTCTAGACCGATTATTGGATATCCCCCCAATGTGTTGCCATAGTAAAGTTTAGATCTGGCAGTGAGGTAGCTTTTTATATGAGACTGAAACCTCCATCATGGGTGGGTCTTCTCACCACTGATTTGCACCTCCATGCTCCACGGAGTAATCCTCAATTTTCTCCTGAAAAGTAGAGAGGGTTAATAAGTTTATCTCATTAGATTCAGCGCAATTATTTTATTCTGACTCTGGACACTTTGTTGCCATTTTAAAACCTATGCATCCTAACCAACCTGTCATCCCCTTTGGCCAAAGAGAAAAGCTCTATACTTCCAACATCGGAATCACCCTCCTTGGTTGACACCATTCAGAAATGGGCTATATTCACAAAACAATTTATAGAAGACAAACTCACCTTGTTAGACCCCTCCAAGATACTGGCTATTCT
The DNA here is from genome assembly GCA_022478985.1 of Massospora cicadina. NCBI lineage: Eukaryota > Fungi > Entomophthoromycota > Entomophthoromycetes > Entomophthorales > Entomophthoraceae > Massospora > Massospora cicadina. Next base: position 92,355 of record JAKSZP010000335.1, on the reverse strand, counting down.
TACTGGCGTGTCTCCCTGCAATATGGATCTCCCTCCTTCTTCACATACAGTATTAAGTTATCATACTTCCTTTACATCTCGTGGGCAACTTACTGATTTGTGAAATCTTACTCCGTTGAATCCTCTGGAGACAATCTCACTTAAACCCCCCTTCTGGACTTAATGCTATCTTATCGTCATTTAACTCCTCAGTTTTTAAATCTTCATCTGCATACTTCTTGTTCATGGCTCTCTTCTCCTCTGCAGGAAGGACTTCCAAGCGCTCACCTTGGTGGACGCTGGTCTACTAAAAACTTTTTCAGAAAAAAGATCATGGAAGCATTATACATGCCCTAGGGGTACGTCAATTTGTAAAGGGTGGGGCATCTCAAGTCATCCACAGATACAGAGTATTGTCCCCTGATCCATTTGTCACGGGCGATGGGCACTTTGTGGCTACTTTCTCCACAATTAAAAGTTTCCTGTACGCATTATACTGTTTGTAGGTTGGTGGCGACGCTTTGACATCTTCAAAAATCTTGAAGACTCTACTATTCATGCAAAGTTTCCAGGAGAAGTTTTGGTTACCATACCTTGACTTGATGAAAACGCCCTTGCATTGCCAAGGAGATAAGGCCCTCCTCTCAAGGTAGTCCTAGCCTCAATTAACTGATCTCCACTTCTACTTCCACACTTAGCCTGACTGAGTGTATCAGAGTTATGCGGACATGTTTTATCCTTTTATGGATTGCCAAATACTGAGAACACCAATTCTAATTTTGAGTTCAAGCTGACCAGTGACCTCATCAATATATCCTCTCCCATCTACCCCTTGTCCTTGAGGGAGGAGGCCTTCTTGGACGTTTAAGTTAACTATATGCTCTCAAGGGCCAAATTTTAAAAAAACTCCTGCTTGTACCCTATTATGTGTGGAGAAATATGCTAGCTCTCTTCGCCCCAACATTGACTATGGCTATTCTGAACAACGTTACAATACTTGACCCCATCCGCTCCCTATGGATCAATAGATCGCCTGCTAAGTAGAGAAGGCCAGAGTGTTCAGCAAGCTATATTGCTAAACTCCTTCTACCAGATTTATAATTCTGAAGGCCAGGAGTGGTTAACCACATTCTACACCCGGAAAAGCTTTTACCAGTTTGGGTTTATTCTTTTGGTTTAAAGAATATTTTCTCCTGTTTTACAAAGGTCCAATTACGTTGCCCTGGGAAACCTTATGGGATCCTGAGAAATATTCTACATGGACGACATATTAGTATTCTCATATTTGAAGAGTCACACGCCCAATTTTCGAAATATTTCTTTTTTCTGATTGACTAAATCAAAGCTGAATTTTAATTTTTAAAAATTACAAAAACCAGCCGTCAAAATGAGCATTAAAATCAGAATGTCAATGATATCAACGCCTGCTGCCCCAGACTGGAGTGGTGGTGCGCCGCCTTCTGGCATCCTTCAGCCACCGCCAAAGCGCACCTTAGATGTATCTGCTAGCCCTCCCAATGCTAATGGGTATTATTTACCACCTCAGGACTTAGCCCACCATCTCACATGCTCACGGTGGTAAGCCAGAGCCCTTTGTTACTCCCTTGGAGCAACCTGCATTTTAGCCTCCAGGTCAAATATGGGAATTTTTTCCCATATGCGAGCGCAGCCATCATTGAGATGAGCATGGCAGTTTTCAAACCCACCGGATATATCGATTTTCGCCCTTTCAAGGGCTACTTTGACCTTAGATTATGATCTGAGGCTGATACAGCAGCAGCATCTAAGCTACCAATTATTGAAAACATTTTAATTCCCACTGTTTTCATGCAGCTCCTGGATGAGGCCACTTAGGTGGTCCAGTTTTCCAGGTTGCCATCGTTTCTCTCCCCTGAACGCCTTTGCCATGAATTGATGGAAGGTTTGGCCATTTATGGCGCAGACCCCATCGTGCAGTTTGTGGTTCCTAATGGGGAAGGTCAGTTGGCAGGGCCTCACGCCTTTGCAACAATCCGCCCTTTCCATTGCATCACCCACCTCTCAATTACCCCCAAACTGTGATTAAATCCACACCTGATCACCCTTTTGTGGTGCATGTCAAAAATGGCCGCACCATATGCCCCTTGTGCTTTTAATTGGATCATACAAAGCGCAAGTGCTCTGCAGCTTCTACCTCTGCCAAATCCACCACTCCTCCTTCTGGCGTCAGGCCAGCTGCTGCCTCGCCCAAATTTTTCAAGTGGGGTGCTATCCTCCCACCTTTAACCTTGATTAATTCTGGAACTGCTTCCAAAGCAGCAGCCAATCAAAGTTTAAAATTTTAAAAAATTCATTAGAATTACAGAATCCTGAGATGATGGCAGAGACAGTTTTGGCTGAGCTGCCATAGTCGATGTTCATAGCCAATCAGAATCCGCCACTGCACTGACTTCAGTGGCTGGCCCAGCATTATCTGAATTATATCCATTTGGAGCACTCGAATGGATTGATGATACAGATTGGACTTATAATGTTAAGCCTGATTTCGCCTTTGAGAAATTTTTGTAAATCCTAAAAATTTGCATCCCCACCATTTTAGATCTAAAAACGGTTTCCCTGATTATAAATATTAACAAAATGTAGGTAGAAGAAGCAGATGCTCCCACCAACACCCTCATCTGCCAACATCTTCATGGGGAAATGAAACCCCTTGTTGAGGGTATTCCCATCCCAAATTTCCCCCATGATTTTAATGAGGATGAGAAATATGAAATTGAGGAGCTCACTTTTGGAGTAAGCTGTACTTGCATCTTTGCAGAAAAAATTTTTCTTATAACCCCAATTATCACCAAACCCACCAGTGCATCAAGTCGTTCACTTGTGTGCCTGCTCACATCACTTTCTCTGAGCATCAATTTGCTCAATATGTTGAGGCGATGGAGACCCTGGCCTCATTAATGAAGAAAACCCACAAATATACCTCCTTATACCTCATGTCGCTGATGTCCCAACCCCTATGTTGTCCGCTCTGGTCTGCCAGCTAAAGCGGGCGCAAGACAAAAGTTTCCCCAAATATTCCTCACCTTTTGATAAGGCTTCCTAGGCTGATAACTTAGGAGCTATTTTATGATTTTTTTTGTTTCTAATAATCCCTTTATTTGGCTAATTCACAAATAAAGATGCATGGCGTCTCTCCTTTTGGGTCGGGTACCACTAGTGCTAAAAAATGAGCCACATACCCACAACCTTGTAGCTGTATTGGATTAATTAGCACATGCAAACTTTTCTATCAAAGCTAGCAAGTGAAAATTATTACCCCAAAGTAGAGTTCTTAGGAAACATCATCTTCTTCACAGCCACATGTTTTCCCCTGATAAGGAAGCAGCCATCCGTGGTTGGCTATTCCCTATCTCACTTAAAGAGTTATGCAGCTTCTTTGTGACTTGTAACTTCCTCAAGAAGCTCAATTTCTCAGCTCTCTGAAGTCGCTCCCCATCTCTACACTGCACTTGGGAAAAATATTTTCAGCTGGACCACAAAATGAAATGCCGTGTTCCACACCAATAAGTCCATAAATTTGTCCATTCTGTGCTAGCACACAAAGAGCCCAGAAGTCCTTTTATTGTCACAACTGATGCTAAAAACTTTACAGTGAGAGTAGCTCTGCTGCAATAAGGGAAGGACAGAGTGGAATGATCTTTTGCTTATTTCTCTAAGAAGATGTCCCTGCCACACTCAAATATGCCATAGCAATAAGGAACTACTTGCCTTTGTTGAGGAAGTACATCACTGGCGCCACTATCTGCATGGCTCTAGGTGGCCCTTTACCATCTGCAATGACTCCAAAGGCTTTGATGTACTACCGCACCATCCAGAAGTTGACTCCTTGCCAGTCTAAGTGGTTGATAATCTTATCAGTGTTCAATTTCCAATATAAGTTAATTAAGAGTACCCAGAATCTGTTGCCAGATGCCTATCACAGAACCTTGCTTTTGCCCCAGATCCAGCACGATTGAAGCCCAAAATACTAGGGTTCAATTAAGTTTGAACAGGTAAAGGAAAGCCCACTTAAAAACTTACTCTCTGATTCTGATATAGCCCCTATAAGGAGAAACTGACACCTTGGCCCATGTTAGGATGTCTCAGACCTCCTTGTTAAACTACTACAAGACCAAGAAAGCATTCCAGAGAAATAATGAACCCCTATACAAGGGCTAACAGATGCTGGATTGGGTCATCCTTCATCAGGGCAAGTGGTGGGTACTCCCTGGACCCATGATAGAGGAGGTTATCTGCAAAGCCCATGACCATCCCAGTGCTGATCACCCTGGCAAAGACAAGACGCTTGAGTTGGTCCAATGCTCATACAGCTAGAAGGGTGTCAGAAATTAACCAGAAAGACTCCCAAAAATATCAGAATTTGGGTGTCAGTTAAGCAGGCATGATTGCCAGCTAATTGCCTAGTTTGATATTCTTTTATCTACTTAATAAAAAATTTTCACTGACTGAATGACTGACTGACGTAAAGACTGACATCTGAAACCTTTGAGTCTGATATGTTCAATCTATTTGAGTTAGTGGGCGAGAATTGGTGAATTTTATCAAATCTGAAATTATTGAGTATGATGGGTTCAATTTATTTGGGTTAATGAATGAGAATTGGCAAGTATTATCTAATAATTCACCAAGTTGCTCACTTGAAACTAATTGAGTCTGATAAATTTAATCTGATTGGGTGACTGGATGAGAATTGGCAAATAATATCAAATCTGAAACTATTGAGTCTGATAAGTTTAATCTATTTGGGCGAGTGGATGAGAATTGGCAAATATTATCAAATAATTTACCAAATAGCTCACCCAAAACTAAATTAAATTTATATTAGAGTTTTAAGTAGATTATTAGGACAATCAGCTCATCAGCCACAAATGCAACAGCAAAGCTGTTAGTCTGAGTGGCTCGAGAGTAGCACTGGCATAGCCTATAAGCTATGTTAGTGCGAGCTTATAAATAAGGTAAACAACGCCGGGTAGTTTTGCTTGTGTTATAATATTTACAATTGTTTAGGTTTGGCATATTCTTAGTTCGGCACCAACTGCAAAATTGTGGGTGATTGTGGGAAGTTCTGACGGAAAGCTGACTTATTTGTATCAACCATCTGATAATGATTTTGCTGTCTCAAATATGTGGCAGGTGGAATCTTATCTCGGCACCAACTTCCATAAAAAATGATTGTGAGATTTTCATCAGAAAGCTGAAGTATCATTATGAATTGTATGATTATAATTTGCCATCCAATTTGGAGTACTGGTGACTTATGCCAAGGATGCTTGAATTATCTATTTATAAGATTAAACTATATACGGCTGATCAGAAACTTGTTCCAAGGATGAGTCAACCTTTTTTGATTGGGACAAGAAGAATAAAGGTATCAATAACATAAATGAATGTTATTGGTTGAGGTTCTGGCTTGGATGGCCGAGGGGTTTTCATAGGCATAGTAGCTTAGAGTATAAATAGTCATTCTTCCCAAATAAAAATCTCTCTTTCACCAATATTCCTACTTATTTTGAAGTAGAAAAAGCCAGTAAAGTGGATAGGGGTTGGACTGGAGATCCCCAAAGTAGGTGCAGGGTGATGTGTCTGGAGTGGCTGATGCTGCCAGCTCCTATACCTCAGCCCTATAAGGAACTGACAGGAACCTGGCCAACTGGCCACCAACAATGATATACTGCTGGCTGTCAAACTTGATGGTGGTGCAGCGTGGGAGTGCCATAGCTGCCCAGGATGGGGAATAGACTCACTGGGACACACCCAATATGGACCATAGACTAAGGCAAAGTCGTTTTTCTGCTGTGTTGGTGGGTTGGATGTGGACTTGTAGGGGGTTGGTACGCTTATGAAGGCGAAAAAGCAAGGTTCAGCCAGTCTCTATACTAGTTGGTCTGGCACACTAACAGAGCCCATTGTTTGGAAAAGCGATTTTCTGACATAGGGCATCACTACTGATATGGCCAAATTCAAAAAGTTCTTTCTTACATGCATTTAGTCAAAAACTAGTCGTCAGAAGAGAGTTGGCCTACTTTTCCCCTCCAAGCTGTGGAGGGGCTTTAAACATCATTGTCCATTAATTTCATTAGGGCACTACCCTTGTTCCAGGGTCATGATACAGTGATGGTTGTGGTGGACCGTTTTACCAAGATGGATCATTTTGTCCCTTGCAATACTAAAGCACCTCAGTCCAGACTTCCGCCTCTTTGAAGACCACATTTTTTGCCTACATGGCATCCCAAAGGAAATTATTAGCAATCATGTACCTCAATTCACTACTTAGATCTGTCAAGCCTTACTGTTCATCTTAAAAATTTGCCTCTGCCGCTCCACAGCCTTTCACCATCAGTCAAAAGGACAAACAGAGAGGGTGAACCAAAGTGTTGAGCAACTCTTGCATAGACATCCAACGCAGAAAAGAACCATTGTGCCTCTCATCTTCCAGTGGTGCAATTCACCTATAATAGCCTAACCCATACCTCAACAGGTATGTCCCCTTTTTTGCAAACTATGGCTACAAATTCCAACTAAGACCTGAATCCATGCTAGAGTCCACAGTTGTTTATGCCAATAAGCAGGCCAAAGAGCTTAGAGACATACACCAGGAAGTTAAACGAGCATCTTGTAGACGATGTGAGGATCTACAAAGCATATAATGACTGCAAGCACCATGAAGGCCCTGAGTACAAGCCAGGTGACTTTCATAGTCAATGCTAAGAATCTCCACTTGAAGCAGCCCTGTCTTAAGTTAGGCCCCATGTCATGGTTAAATGACATACTTATAGGGATATATTATACCAAAAAGGCAGAGTGTGAAGAGTTCAAGGGGATTAAGCTAATGAACCTGCATGACTTGAAGCACACCCTAGACCAACTCTGGGTAAGGGAAAATATGCCCAATTTGGTTATGGGATTGTTCATGATGGGCAAGAGCGTATTATCCTCAGCTCTGAAGTGCACCAGTTTTTTTAAATTAGGGCGATATGTTACTTTTGCTGGTAAAACGGGGCTTTGAGTCCAATTTAGTATACCTTATTGCCAAATCTGGCAAATTCTAGTTGCAGTCAATCACCCAAGTGTGATCATACTCAGGCTTTAGTACCATAAAGGATGGTGGTTTGTGATTATTGGTTGGTTTGGGTGCAGTGCCCCACATAATAAAAATGATACACAACACTTTAAAAATTATTATTTTGAGACCAACCTTCTTTGTTAATCAACTTTGTTTCAATAAATTTCCTCATTCGTTTCCATTTTATCAAATGGTCCCTTGGTCTGACCTGTGTGCGGACCTCCTTAAGGAAGTTTCAGATAATATAGTTCATTTTTATCTTTATCTAAACTATCAACCAATTTTCTTTCCCTTCTGAGAAAACCTGGGCCTAACAGATGGCCCCATAAAACCTGAGTTTAGATCCACACTTGGTAATAAACTCCTTTCTGGGGTTCAATTAAGTCCTCGTTTTCCTGGTTTATCTCGTTATTTATCCAATGATGTACACCTTCACCTTGGATCCTTTTGGTATTGGAACCCTCCATGGAACTTTCTTCCCTGTGTTTTTAGCAGGCTGTTCCCAGGTGGTGTGGTGGGGCATTTATTATCACATCTCCAGAAACGAGTGAGTTACAGACACTCACTTGACATTATTAACCAACCATTTTAGCATAAGTGCATTAGAATTCTCTGAGTAGGGCTCTTTCTGAGCATCAACTGGGTTGCTAGCCATTCATCACGGTCATTATGATGCTTACCACAGAGTTTTCGTTTAACTACTGTTAAATCAGCTCAGCATTATCCTTGCCACAGCTGACTGAGAGTTGCCTACCCTTCCTGTCATACATGGTGGTTTTATACCCTTTATAATCCTTCTGGTATTATTCCAAAACATACCCTAAAAATATATCAAAACCGAGCGATATTTAGATTCCATGGTTTCTGAAGCTTTATTTTGACAGATTTGAATAGCTCTTGGATGACCTCTCACAGCATTGATTTGCTGTGTTACTTGTCCCCAAGTGCAGTGTGCTAGGTATTTACTTTGTTACAGTCACCTTCACATTTATGGAAATCTGTGGATGGTTTGGAACGTTTTCTGGAATCATTTTATCCTGATGTTTCTTCCTTCCAAACCTTCTATGTGTTCTCCACTCTTTGTCAAGCTGTTGCCTCTTTTTTGGCAGTTTTTAAATTTTTTTTTTTTTTTTTTGCAGTTTGCCTAGAATTTACCATTGTCATAGGTGAAACTTCATTTCTTTTTATACTTTGGATCCTCCAGCAATGAACGCTCCAGTATGGCAGGATCCCCCTGCAAATTTTGATCATCTGATTAAGGCTCTTCAGGGTGAATTCCCCGCAACAACTGGAAAAGGGTCAGGTAATTTGGCTGTCAAAGTTTCACCTGTGCCAGCCCCTATAAATACTGTCCTAGAAAACTTGAGCATATTTTTGAATTGGAGGATTCTTTTTACTACCATACCTTCAGTTTTGAGGGATCACAAAGGTTGGTGGTTGTTTAGCCCTGAGAGCTTATTTAAAAGTCCAGCTAATTTAGCCACGTTTGTTTCGCTCATGGAGACCCCTATAAATACTCACCCCTCACACTCAAGCGCTTCTTTGTAAATAAAGGCTTTATTTTCTTCCAAATCTTCAGATTTGGGTGAATTCAAGGTTTGATGAGGGTCAGCCCTGAGTTACTGATAAAGATGCAAAGAATTCAGCTTGAAGTGGTTTCACCTAAGACCCCTATAAATAAAACTCCCAAAAAGGCGGTTTCTACTTTGAATGGGAAATTGACTCCCATTGCTTCTCTCTCAGCTTTGGTGGAACTCAGGATTTACACGAGTCTAGACTGAGCTAAAATTTAAAAACCCCCTGACGTTATTACCCCTATAAATCTATCTACCATGGAGCTTGTTGAACTCTCGTTGGAAAGGGGTAACCATGTTGGTAATGGATATCAAGGTCCAAGCTGCTAACAGATCAAATATTTAGCCTTTGAAGCCTGAGAACACCATTTTTAATATGAATATATAAATAAAAACGAGTTAAAAGGATGCTCTCATGGGACAAGTCATAAAAAAACCATTTATCATATCACCCTGGGACCCGCGCTTGTCCTCAAGATGATTTGCAGAACTGATGAAGTTTGACAGGCGTTGTCATTACAAAATGTGGGTAAGTATGCAGCTTCTGAGGATACTGTGGGGTATGTACCCTCAGTGGTAAGAGTTGTAAACTACCCTTCACCATCTTTAATAGGAAACCCATCCTGGGGAGCATTAAGTCCGAGGAGGAAACCTATGGTGATATATTGGCTTTATCTGTATCAATATAATATTATTCCGGTGTTTTTCTTCTTTCTTCTACTCTTTTCTAAACTCCAGGCAAATTTAAACAAATAATTTGGTGGATATAGAGCATCTGAGAATTTTATAGACCTGGACCTAACTGAATACCTTGAGTTAAGCTACTTTTTTGGTGTAATAGTTAGGGATGGCGCCTCCCAGGGTATTTCCACAGTGAAGAATCAGGGGATGGTTGGATACCAAGTGGGCAGCTACGTTTGGCTGGTTGCTTTTTGGTAGTCTAAATCTCTTGTACCTAATAATCCTGCAAGTGGATTGGTGTCAGACAAAAAGTAAGCTATTTTTAAATTGCCTGTCAGTTTAAGTGCTGAAGCACCCAAATGGTAAACCCAAATGCCAGTGGCACTGCTGCTGGTATGACGGTTATGGAACAAGTAAGGATTTCCGCCAGTGAGTGACCAAGAGCCTTAATCGCATATAGGCACCTAGTAGAGTACCAGGTGAACACAGCCATAAACCCTGAGGGTTGTTGGGATACAGGCGGAAAGGGCAGTTTAGCTTATAACATAAAACTGGAATTGGAAATAGGTTTTATTGGAAAGATAAGTAAAGAAAATTGGTCAATAATTTCCTCAGTGCAATACAATTGATTAAAGTGTTCAATTTGGTAGTAGGTCCAAGAAAGGATTGGAGCCATCAAATTTGACTTAAACCAGCGAATTTTCAGGGGAGGGGAGGAAGTAATTCTAATTGGAACAGACATCAAAGGATATGATGGCAAGATGAGTTGCTTTTGGTTTGTCCGTGAACTCCTGGACTGAGGATCAACTGCATTTCCATTGGTTGGCATGATGGCATCTGGCCCATTGAGCAACAGAAATTCTCCAGGGCCACCCTATATAGGGGCTTTCTAATTGGTTGGAAACAGGTTTAGGATTCTCAACCTGCCCATTCCTAGTCGCTGGGGAATTCGTTTGACTAAATGATTTACATTGGTAGCTAATCCTGATTCCATCTGCTCATTGGGGATCATCCCTGACAATTCAAGGGGTACTTGGCATTGGCGATTGTACTGCTAGCTGACTTGATACTATTGCCAATTCCATCCAAGAATTCAATACTTGTCTCTTCTTGACTATTAGTTTTCTGATTATCAGGCTTTATTTCCAATGGTTTCAGACCTTTCATCTTCAATTTGGTAATCTCATTGCAGATTTCCTCAATTCAGCAGACAAAATTGCAGAGGTGAGTGCAGGTACTGGGGGAGGAATCTTCAGAGGGAGCGCTTTTACCCAGTGTTTGTCTACCACTTGGGCGAGGTCGCCCTTAGTGATGAGGGGTACAACCATCCTCTTTAGACCCTTCTTATTTGGAAATGAGAAAATCGCCCAATTTACACAAATGGGATGTTCCCCTGGACAAACATTACTCTTTCCTTTTTCCAAATAAGGAGTGCTGCCTATAAGAAACTACGTGAGGGCTACATCTTTGTGAGCCTTGGGAAACTTGATTGCAATTAAAGTTGTATCTTTTTTGGGGGGGATGGGGAGCGTCAGGATGGGACTCATGAAACGCCTAAACCAGTTCATGCAATTAGTGCAATTGAGGGCCTTGACCCAACTTTTCTCATAGTCAAAATAGCCCTTCCAGGCGACGAGATATTGAACTGACCTTTGAGATTTGCAGGACGCTAAGATGCTTTCATATCAGACTCCTCCGCATCCTCAATTACAATTGGCTCTGGGTCTGCAGGAACAGTCCCCTTGAATGGGGCAACTGAGAAACGTGAAAGATGAGGTTCTATTTCCAGTGAGCTGGCAACTTTAACCAGAAAGAACAATTGCCAAATCTTTTTCCACTTGGTGGGGACCTAAACACTTTCTTAAAAAACTTCTGGGAAGGTACCTGCATCTGCAAATGGCACGATCAAGCATGACATATGAACCCACCTCTATGTCATGGCCAGGAAGCTGTTTTCAATTCACAAACCGCTTGTAATCACTAATAGCTTTAGTGAGATGCTCCTGCACAAATGACTGAGTAGGCCAAATGTGCTCAGCATAATCTGCAGCAGCTGGACCTCGGGATGCAGGCAGGGACTAACCAAAAATGAGGAATTATACCCTAATGTCACTTCATAGGGAAAAACACCTAGAGGTGTGAGTTCCGATGCTGTAAGTAAATTGAGTGAAGGAAAGATTATTGGCCCAAGTATCCTGTGCAGCCGCAGAATATCAGTGCAAATAATGTTTCAAGATTTGGTTAACTTGATCAGTTTGTCCATCATACTGGGGGATGATACGCTGTGGAATGGCAGGGGAAAATTTTTTAAAATAGATAAAAGCTCATTCTAGAACTGTGCTGTAAACTGTGAACTGCAGTCACTGTTCATCTCCTGTGGGAGACCAAACATAGAAAACACATGGCGCACAAAGAGATGAGTATTTTCTTCTGACGTAATCATGGAAGAACATGGAATAAATAGGTAAAAGGAGTAAAATGAATGACCACCATCATCACCGCATGAACCCATTAGAACAGGGAAGTTTGATAATAAATCTATGAACACTGATGTCCATGGACCTCCACCTGTTGTAAAGGATGAAGAAGGCCATTTCTTTCTGATCGATCAATCTTGGACCATGTGCAGGTAACACAATTGGCGATCCAGGCCATTACCTCTTTTGATAAGCCCACCCAATTATAAGTCTGCTTAATCAAATCGATACATTTCTTATTGCCTGGATGACCACTTGTGGGATTATTGTGATGCACTCAAAACACCTCAGCTCTAAAGAGAGGAGGGACCCAAACATGCAAATAAAAATAAATGAGACCATCTACCAAAAAATGTAGGGTATATTTGTTGAATTGGAGGGACAATTGATCAAATAACTCCACTTCTCTATGGCAGGTCATTTGAGCTGTTAAAGCCCATGAAATAAGAGGAGCGTCAGGAGCTAATTCAACTGATGAGACCACAGGCGGGACCATAGATAAAATTTGATTGAAAAAAATCATAGTAACCAGGTCAATTTCATCTAAATCTGAGGGGCAATGAGCTAGGTTGTGGCTAAGAAATTTGGGGGCACGTTTAACTTGCTTTTCATGAATTCATATTTAAAATTGAAACTGCACAAATTAAATAGGTATGAGCTTACCTATGTGCCAATTTCTGTGGTTTGCAGAAATACAGAATAGCTTGGTGATTTGTAAGCACTTTTGACTCATGCTGAGCACCCTGTAACAGATACCACTAATGAGTCAAAGCCCATGCTACGGCTGACAACTCCTTATCATATATGGCCCAAGATTGCTCAGTAGAGGAGAATTTTTGGGAAAAGTAAGCGACTGGATGTTCTAAACCATCATGCACCTGGAGCAGAACTGCCCTCACTGCAACGGATGAAGCATTGCATGCAATAATATATGGTTTGAAGGGGTCAGCGTGTTTTAGGATGGGGGTGATAGGAACACCTCTTTAATTGACTCAAACATCTTCTGGCACTTGAGTGTCTGATGAAAGGGAACATTCATACCCGTGAGGGGGTGGAGTGGGGCATCCAACTGGGAAAGGGCTGGGGAAATTTTCTTTAGGAAAATAATGGTGCCCAAGAAACTTCTTAGTTTTTTTTGGGGTTGTTTGAGTTGGCCATTTGCGGATGGCATCCACCTTGTTGGGGGAGTCCATAACCATCTTTTAGGACCTGGTTCCTGAGAATGGTAACTTCCTCTTTATTTACTTGCATTATGATAGCTTGACGAACAGGCCCGCCTTGTGCAAAGCAGTCAATACCGCTTTCAAGTTTTTTGCATGTTGTTTAGGAGTTGGAGAGTGAACCAATATGTTGTCAATATATGCAACTGTACAAGTAAATCGGAGGTTGCCCAGCACACTATAAATCATTATTTGAAATGTGGCTGGTGCATTCTTCAATCAGAAGGGCATTACATGGAATTGAAAAATACCTCGCTTTGTTCAAATTGCAATAAGCCATTCTTGTCCTTCCATCACCCAATTTTGGTTAAAGGCATTAACGAGATAAAGTTTGGAGAACACATGAGACTTAGCAATCGCTTGACTGATAGTTTGCTCCAGGGGCAAAGGGTAAGGATTGCTCACTGTAATTTTGTTTATGTGTACATAATCCATACAGGGATGGAGGGAACCATTAGCCTTCTTGGCACAAACGATAGGAGAAGCAACTGGTGATGTCTCTTCAGGTAACCATCCTTTCTTGAGCATGTCATCCAACCAAGTGTTAAGAGCAACCTCCTCCTCCACTGTGTGTGGATACAAGGAACAGTTGATATTCACCATCTGCACCGTTGTTTGGAATCCCAAGTTGAAATTTAGTGTGATAGGGAAGATGGTCCACCTTCTTAAAATCTAAGATACTTTGATAGCATATCAATTCCTCAGTAAAATAGGATGTAAGGCCTTCAGGGGAAACGAGGGAAGTGATGGAGCTGCAACCTTGAGTTTTCTTAAGTGTATTGACTAAAGGAAATTCCATCTCCGTTTGATCATTAACAAATGAACAACATATTTGATTCCAGGTAAATTATAACATGTTTTCAACGCCAACATCCAACTCCCAATATTACTGTAAACACCAAGTTTGTAATTTCTGAGAAAGGATTGCAAAGCTAAACTGATGTACTGATAAAGATAACAGCCATCAGACTAGATATGAGGGCTTGGATGATGATGAAGCAACCATCACCAAAGGACCTAGGTCCAGGTCAAGTTCCAATTGTTGGGCTAGCTCAACGCTCATAAATTTACCCGCAGCTCTGGTATCCACCAAAGCCTTAAAGGAGACGTGGTGAGACCTGATACTAATCTTCATGGGAAGAAAGTAGGCAAAATTCCCTTTATTGGCAGCTGTAGTTGAATCTGCAGATATGGAATAGATGGTCTAGAATTGGGGAAAACCAATAGGTTCATAACAGGATAACTACTCCATAAGTCAGAATGCCAAAACATACTGAATTGGCATGATGGCCGCGGCAACTATGGAATGTGGTTTGGACAATGATTTGGAGCTGGGATTTGACACCAAGGCCACCCCGGGCAGCTCCTATCATAAATATACCATTTAGTAGGGAGGCTTAGACAATTTGTGAGTACTAATTTATTATGGCCATAGTAAAATTTCTTAAAAAAATGATTAAGCTGAAAAAAAGGACCATTGCTATGCCTATATCAATGAGAAAGGCGGAAATCGTTAAGAAAAATGTTTGGTTGATTATGTCAGAAAACAGCAAGTTATTTTTAGACCAGCCTGCCAGTTTAGTGCTGAAGCACCCAAACAGCAAACCCAATTGCCAGTGGCACTGCTGCTGGTATGACGGTTATGGAACAAGTAAGGATTTCCGCCAGTGAGTGACCAAGAGCCTTAATCGCATATAGGCACCTAGTAGAGTACCAGGCGAACACAGCCATAAACCCTGAGGGTTGTTGGGATACAGGCGGAAAAGGCAGTTTAGCTTATAACATAAAACTGGAATTGGAAATAGGTTTTATTGGAAAGATAAGTAAAGAAAATTGGTCAATAATTTCCTCAGTGCAATACAATTGATTAAAGTGTTCAATTTGGTAGTAAGTCCAAGAAGGGATTGGAGCCATCAAATTTGACTTAAACCAGCGAATTTTCGGGGGAGGGGAGGAAATAATTCTAATTGGAACAGACATCAAAGGATATGATGACAGGCCAAGTTGCTATTGGTTCATCCACAATCTCCTGCACTGAGGCTTGACTGCTTTTTGTCAGTTGGTGCGACGGCATCTGGACTTATGGGCAACAGGAATTCTCCAGGGCCACCCCATATAGTGGCAGTCCCAAATGGTTGGAAACAGGTTCAGGATGCCCAACCCACCTATGCTTAGTCGCTGGGGCGTTTGTTCAACCAAATGAGTTACGTCAGTTGCAAATCCCAATTCCATCTGCTCATTGGGGATCATCCCTGACAATTCTGAGGGGTGTTTGGCATTGGTGATTATATGCTAGCTGACTCAATACTGTTGGGGATTTCAGCTGAGAATACAATACTTGTCCCCTTTTTAATAATTTTCTAATCTTTGGGCTTTATTCCCATTGGTTTTGGACCTTTCATCTTCAATTTGGTAATCTCAGTGCAGATTTCCTCAATTCAGCAGACAAGTTTGGCAGAGGTGAGCGCAGGTACAGAGGGAGGAATCTTCAGAGGGAGCGCTTTTACCCAGCGCTTGTCTACCACGTGGGCGAGGTCACCCTGGGTGATGAGGGGTACAGCCGCCCTCTTTGGACCCTTCTTATTTGGAAATGGGAAAATCGCCTGATCCACGCAAAGGGGACGTTACCCTGGACTTACAATTGGTAGATAATTTTATAAAGGAATGATTTGAAGATGAACACCCTGACGTTATCTTAAAAGTTGAAAGGATTTATAATCTACATGTCATAAGATACTAATGGCAATTTTCCTAGATGGACAAACGTACACAAACTTAATCTAGCACCCCTGTTGAAGCTCACTCCAGAAGTTCCCTTACCTTCCTTCTTGGAAGGGATGATTCTTCATCATAAGAGTCTTCTGCAAGTGTCCTACAAAATCATTATGATATTACATTTGATTCTAAACTCACAGTTGATCTGGTGCACATTTCCTCCCCCCTCTACCCCTTAACTTTACAGGAAGAGGCTGCTTTGGATGTGTCTTTCACAGAGCATCTATTTAAGGAGCCAAATTTTAGCATTCATATCCACTATGCTCTCCACTTCTTTTTGTAAAAAATAGATGGTATTTTGCACTCTTGCGTGGATTATGTAGCCTGAATAATGTTACCATACCTGATCTGCATCAAATCCCAGTGGAGGCAAATGTTCTTGAAATGTAGAGAAGGCAAGGGTCTTCTCTAAATTAGATTGTTTGAATGCTTTTAACAAGATTTTTATCAAAAAAGGGTAGAAATGGCTCACGGCATTTCATATCAGGAAGGAAATTTTAAATATGAGTTATGCCTTTTGGGCTCATGAATGCACCTGCAAATTTATAATGTCATATTTATGCGGCCTTGAGGAAGTGGTTAGGGGTATGCGCGGTGGCCTACATGGACAACATCCTAGTTTTATTCCCTAATCAAGAATCCTATGTGATCCACCTGAGGCAATTGATGAGCATTTAAGGGCAGCTAAATTGACCCTGAAAATAAATAAGTTTTAAGTTTTCAAGTCCCAAGTCTCCTTGGGCAACACCATTTTTGACAAAGGCCACATGATGACTCCAGACAAAGAGAAGGCAGTTCATGATTGACTTCACAACAACCTTAGTTAAGTGATTTTAGAGCTTTTTAGAGACTTTTACTTTTCTTAAAAATTCATACAAAGTCTTTTTGAGGTAGCGGCGCCTTTGTATAAGGCTGGTGGGGCCAAAGTTCTCCAGTGGTCCTCTTCACTGGTGATGCCTTTCAAGAGGTGAAGTGCACTCTTTTTTCCACGTCAGTTCTTCATCACGTGAGTCCTAAGAGGGAGTTTATAATGGCTATTGATGCTTCCAGTTTTGCATTAGCTGCTGCTCTATTACAAGTGAGAAATATGGAGCGGAGCATCCCGTGATATTTTCTATCTAAAATGCCAATGCCTGATTTGAATATGCTGTATATGAAAATAATTATTGGTGGTAGAAGCACTGGCCTATTGGCGGCATCATTTACATGGTTCTTCCCAGCCATTCCAGGTTTGTACAGATCACTATGCCCTCTTGTAGTACCGCGCACCATATGTTTTGACTCCACAGAAAACCTGATGGCATGAGACTCTTGTCCAATTTGTGTTCTCTCATGAGTTCACAAAGGGCAAGGAGAATGGTTTGGCTGACGCTCTGAGTCAAAACCCTGCTTTGGATTCTGATCTCAGGGAGATGGAGTTACACAATACCCACTTGGTGACTCCTCCAGGTAAGATTGTATCCAAGTAACCCTTCATTATGGCATGCATGCCTATTTTTGCGTCCCTGGGGAACCTGAAGGACTATGGTATGTTCAAAAGATTGATCTTTATCAACCCAATTTCAGAAAAATATACTAAGGTTCTCTCCAAGAGAAATTTAGATAAGGAGATATCATCAAGGGTACCATGTAAAGGTTGAGATAGTGTGGTTCCAATGCTCTTATGGGTTCCCGCTGGACCACTTCGCCTGGAGATAATCAAGGAACACCACGATAGGATTACAGTTGGGGACCTCAGGAAGGCGAAGACCTTAGAACTGATTTACCATACTTTTAGCTGGAAGGGAGTAGCAGCGCAGGTTGAAAGTTATTCTAGAGAGTTCCTTGTTTGCAATAGGATGAAACTAAATCGCCAGCCTTTCGCCAGGCTGTTGGTACCAGTCCAAAAAGAGAGGGACCCTGCAATTCTATATCAGTTAATTTATTGTGGAGCTACCCGCGTCAGAGGGATATGATACTATCATGGTAGTGGTGTACCAGTTTAAAAGTTCTCTCATTTCATCACCTGTAACACCACAGTAACAGCGTCAAAAAAGCTAGGTTATTTGTTTCTCATGTGTTATACCTCCATGTGGTGCCCAAGATATTATTAGTGACTATGGACCCCAGTTCACATCTATGTTTTTCAGAAGTTGTGCAAAACTCTTCAGATTCGTCTGTGCCGTTCTACTGCCTACCACTCTAATCAGATGAGCAGATGGAGTGAGTGAAGTAGTAACTTGATCATTTTGTGCTTTTACACTGCAGCTGACCATTCTAACCAGTCTTTCTATCTTCCCATGGCTCAATTTATTGTAAAAACGCCCAGCATGCTTCCCTTGGGTGCTCTCCCTTCTTAGACAACTAAGAGTTTAACCCCTTTTTAACATGGAATCCAGCGGTGGGTCCATGGTGAGAGCAGTAATGGACTTCTCCAAGTCCATTAAGGAAGTACACCAAGGGGCCAACAACAATTTCGATGCCGCCATTAAAGTATATAAGGTGAATTTAGATGATATGAAACAGGTGGCACCAGCCTACAAGGAAAGAGATTTTGTGATGCTGGATGCCATAAATATCCCAATCAAGCAGCCAAGCAGAAAACTGAGGCTGAAGAATATAGGACCTTATACCATTGTCATAAAGGTGGGCCATGCCTTGAACCAGTTGGATCTCCCCTCATTGTTTCAGACCTTTGCAGTGTTCCATGAAAGCAAGCTAGCCTTGTTTGAGGGTCCCACGCCTGAGATTGCAGAGGCATACCTTGTGGAGGGGACCCCAGAGTGGAAGTACAGGAGGTTGTAGCCTCCAATTGGATAAGGAGAAGACTGGATTAACTGGTGTCGTGAAAAGGGCTTGACATGTCAGATAATAGTTGGGTCTCGGCATATGACTGTGTCCATGCCCAATACCTCATTATGCAATCCATGAGCGTTTCCATGATGAATCAGGGCCTAAGGCCAAACCAATTGTCGCCATCATGAAGCTGGCATTTCCCACAAGATTTTCTTTGGATGAAGCCTTTGGAGGGGGTGGTAGAGCCCTAAAAGAATGGGATGGTATTGTCATGGTCAAACGACATGATTTTTATAGGGATGATTTACCAACAAGGAAGAGCGTGAAGAGGCCAAGGGGATCAAGTTAATGACCTTCCTAACCTGAAAGCACACCCCAGACCAACGCTGGGCCTAGGAAATATACCCAGGTTGGTTGAGGGGTGCGCAAGATGGTTGTGAGAGCGTTAAATCTTCAGCTCTGAAATGCACAAGTCATTTTTTAGGATATGACAATAAGTTATGTTTACTGAGAAAATAAGGCTTCAAGTCCCGTTTAGTATACCATGTTGCCAAATCTAGAAAATTCCAGTTACAGTCATTTAACCAAGTGCGAGAATACTCAAGCCATAGTACCACAAAGGATGGTGGTTTGCACTTATTGTTGTATTGGTTGCAGTGTATCAACAAATGTGAATGATATTACAATTCTTAAAAATTTGTATTTAAGCCAATTTTCTTGTTGATCAACTTTGTTTTATAAAACATCATTCATTTCCACTTAATCAAATGGCCCTTTGGTCTGACCTATGTGCAGACCTCCTCAAGGAAGTCTCAGATAATATAAGTCTCTTTATTTTATTTAAGCTATCCACTAAATCTCTTCCCCTCTGTGAAAGCCTGGATCTCAATAGATAGATGCCACAAAGAACCTTTATTTATATCTGAACTTGGTAATGGACCCTCCCTGGGGTTTAACCAAGTCCTCGCATTTCAGATCTATTTCATTATTTATACAATGATATACACCCTCACCTTGGGTTCTTTTAGTACTGGCACCTTCCACGGGGCCCTCTTCTCTATGTTATTATCAGGTTGTTACCTGGTTGTGTGGTGGAGAATTCCCCACAACCTCTAGGAATGAGAGAGTTACAGACACTCTCTTGAAACCCTAAGCATGTTGGACCCTTCAAGATCATCAGGAAGGTTGGTCCGTCAGCTTACCAAGTTGAACTACCTCCTTCTATCAAAGTTTTCAGCACCCTTCATAAAGCCTCTTGACCCCTTTGAGGCTCCCAGCCCTCCCTCAATAAGCCAGATGTAGCAGATGGTGAACTCAATATGAGATTGATGCCATACATGTCTCCTGCTAATCCCAACATCGCCTACAGTATCTGGTGTGTCATAAAGTTTATGGTGTAACTGAGAACAACTGGGTATCTCACAGAGACTGCTCAAATGCTCAGGAGATGGCCTTCAACTTCCAATAAAGATTCCCTGATTCTATAGGCCCCGTTACTCAACCCTCCTTGGCCGCCATCAAACTACTAACCCCCACAAGAACTTTTCCTTGGTTAATGTCCCTTCAGTTGGAGTGGAACCCTATCCAAGAGTGTAAGGTGATGTCATAATTAGTGACATTTTACATGAGGTAGACTGCCCATCCAAGGCCAAGAATCTGAAACTGGAATCAGAATCAGAACCCTTGGGTGACTCCAAAGCCTCTCTAAGGCTATTGACCATAAATGGATTCATGATTTGCCAGTTAGGTTTGAAGCAAATGGCACTAAAATGCTATAAACCTTGGTGGATTTTGGGTTAAAACAAAGAATTCCCATATGAAGTAACAGAATTTGACTGAATTGGGAAAAGTGTTTTTTTTGCTGAAAGGCGAAAATTTTTCAGCTTGGATCAGTTTTTGTTAATCACTTTGGCACTATTGCAAAATTTCCCCCTTATATTGATATAAAAACTGAGGAATGTCTCTGCTTTTCTCAGATATTCAGATATTCTAAATAATTTTTTATTTTTGATTTAATATTACCTTGTTTAAGTTAATTTTTATATTACAAACTGTCTTTAAAACCTATTGCAATGGCCAAACTCAGTTTAAGGGCTAGATAGACCCTCCTGTTGTATACAAAACCAACACCTATGCTGTTACCTACTGACTGAGTCCACCAAATCCTATTTATCCGATTTTCTGCTATAGTCTTTATCTAAACTTTCTCAACTCTCAGGGGTTTCTCCACCTAATTTTTTATCAGTTTTGTGTGCTTTTTGATCTAGAAAATTCAGATGGAAACACACGCTGACAATAACCTGGGATGCTGATTCTTGTTGATTAGAGATTTGCCCTCTTTTGGCACGTTTTTCATGGTGTATTACCCGCTGCAACCTCCTGTGCTCCATTTTCCTTGACAGGTATATGTTTTTTTATATTGATACTATGGTCTTATAGAATTTAATATTTCAAAGAGAATATTATACAAAATCTTAAAAAAGTAAAATCTAATATAAAGATTGTATATATTAAAATTAAACTAGGCGGGTAAACCTTGGGACAAATATACCATGCCAAGTTTTTTATAATGTGCTGGTTTTCAATAAGTTTTAATCAAAACCCAACCCAGAGTGGATCAGGAACCACCCCACTATGCTATCCACTCTTCAAGACTGTATATATTAATTTTGCTTATGTTTACTATGATGATTGACTGTAATTTTAATCAATAGTCTGTATTTACTAATCATAAGGGATCATATATATATCTAACGATTATTTAACTGATAAGATAAGATAGTATCTTATAATACACCCAGCCATCATGATAACTCTAACATTATATAGAAAATGTCTTTATTTATTAATACCAAGTCCTCAAAATCATTAATTATAATTTTCCTGAGTCAAAAACTAATCAGATAATCAAAATTAACTTAAAATATCTTGCCAATACAAGTAAAAGACAAAATACTCTAAAGGTGGTGAGTAACTTGTAGCAACCTCTAGAGATCCAATCAGAACCCACAGATTAGATAGACAGGAGATGGACAGCTTATAGAGGGTTTTAATTTTATTAGCGTAACTTTAGGTATTTGAAGTCCTGACAAACTAGAAAAGAGATAAAGATAGCAAATGGATGAAACAACAATTCTCAAGGTCACTGACAGTAGTACTGAGATCCTACAGTGTGTGTAAGTCTTGGGGAATAACTCTTGCGGCTGGACTGGGATAATATTCTTTTCTGAACTAGAAAAGAAAGAAAGCCAGCGGACGTATCTCTCATTACCCTGGGCGATTTATCTCAAGTGATAGATAAGAGGTGGTTAACGACATATCCCCTGAGGATCACGCCACTTCCACCCATGTTTACCACCACAGATTTTGCGGGTAAAATTTGGGCGGTATGCCAGGAGGTGGCAGAAGGAAGAAGGTATCACCAGTGGAAGATGGGTGCACATGTCCCAGGAGGGGGTATACACAGGTTCAAGTTCCACAGGAAAAGCAAGTTGCATTCTGCTGATGAGGTCAAATTGCATTCCGCCAAAATTAAAGGCCTTAATTTAGTTTTGGCAATAAATACTCCATATGCCAGGTTTCCTCCAAGTTTGCACAAATAAGCCTGTCCCTGACAGGTTTGGGAATAATCAATCCTTTCCCCACCCAATGTAGCTGTCCATATGTGGCCTGGCCATGAGCGCAACCTACTTCCTGCTGGTGATGTTATTGTCATTGTGCCAAGTGTGTTCACAGCATAATGAACCTTCTTAACCACAAATTTGATGCAGATCCATCCGATTGGATTGGATCTGAGTCAGTAGATAACAGTTTAGATTCTGATTCACAGAAAATCGAATCAAGGAATGTGTTATACTGCAGTGTACTTAGCCTTAGTTTCCCATTGTGCGAGCATTTAGGCAGTGGCCCTGACAGGCACTGTTATTTTGATATTACTAGATGATAAGCCCTGAAGAGCTACAGCAGATTGGTGAAAATCCGCCAACTAAGATGATTATTTATGATTATTTGAGCTCCTTGAGATAAAGCTATATTGGGTTATGATGGGTTGTTATTGGTATGCCACTAAATAAGGCGATGTTGACATTTGATGAATATTATTTAGATCACCTCAAACTAAGGCAATATAGAATTTAAGAATACCATTCTAAAACCAATGAGAATAAGGCAGAACTAAAATAGTCTAAGCCAAAGGAATGGTGTCATCCAAAGTCACTGATATAAGCAAGATGAGGCAATTGAGAAAGAAGGTTGTTAATAGTTTTGAAGAGAGAGGAACAGCAAAGAACTTCTGTATTTATTAAATAAATAAAATATTGTTGGGGTAATTACTCCTATTTTAGTAGATTTTCAAGTGTGTCAGAGGACCACCAATCCCCATATTGTCTGTCCGTTGTTCAGTGGGTTCAGCCTGCGAGACCCTTATGGCATATCCTAACAGTATCACCTAAAAATATAACAGTGGTGCTCAGTACAGGAGCCCATTGATCAACCACTAAAGGCTAAAAAACTCCAGTCGCCGCCATGTCATATCAGTCCTGCTTTGCCAGGGTCCTTCAAGAAGCACTGCATCAGCCAAATATGGGAACATAAAATCGCTTTAAATGTGGTGATCAAAAATAGGATGAACTTCTTTAATAGCAGATTGACCTTATGCACCATCTCGACAGTATGTTCAGCCAAATGCAAATTCTTTGCCAACAAAACAAGAAGCTTGCTAATTGCTTAGATGACACTATTAAACATCTGCATTGCGCAGAACGGAAATTGAATGGCACCTCCCATCCCTCTCATTGGGAAGAGGAAGAATGGCAAAGGGCTTCTTGAGAGAACTATATAACGAGGAATATGATGTTAGCAGAAGCTATTACACCCAGGAGGGAAGCTCTGGATATGATTTTAAGTCAGAGAGCCAATTTCCTCAAATAATGGCAGTGCTGCCCATCGCATAGGACCATGCTACCTCTGAAGCAGCGGACATCCCCACCTCTGCTAACCAGCTCCTTATCATGAGGAGTGTTTATGGGTCTTGACCCATTCCTCATTATGCCCCATAAAGTTGCATCTATGAGTGGGACGAGGAGGTTTATATCAAAAAGCTGCCTCCGTTTGATTGCAATGGGAGTATCCAAGCTTCTTTAATCATTTTGAGTTTGCAGTGGAAGGTGCCTAAGATCGGTTAAAGCTAAACTATTGATATCTGCCTTGGATTTCAGGAGTGCTAATCAAGTCACCTGCTATCTTCCAAGCAGCTCCTTTACCTACCAAGAAGTGAAGGATAACATACTCTGACTGTTTAAGTGTTACCTCAAAATTGTCGCAGTGGAAGGCGGAGTTCTTGATTACTGGATTCCACCATAATGAGACCATTACAGCGTTTGCTGACCAATTTATGGCAGAAGATCATGTGCTGATTGAGGCAGGCTTTTTAGTAGAATCTTACATGTGCATCGCAATAACCTCTGTGGTAAAGCCATACCATGAGCTCTACAATGTCATTTCTCTAATTTTTGAATGATGACGTTCCCCTGCTCAAAATTGTTCAGTCTTTGTGCCATATACCCGCCAAACTCCCTCCATCCAATACTGAGCAGAAGCATACCGCTGCTGCAATACCCTCTTGTTTGGGGTCTTACTCTCATCCTGCCCACATTCCGCCTAGTAACCCCCAGCCATATTATAATTCAACGCCTCATCCTCAGCCAAATTACTCCCAACTGTTCGACTTCTCCCACAGTCTCATTTATGAAAATTGTCAGTAACCCAACTACTGACCCAGAACTAGTTATGCTGAACGTCAGCAATCATCCTACTGACCTGGTCCTGGTTATTCCAAACGCCAACAAAATTATTGGCCTAGACCTTTCTCTAAGAACCAAGGACAAGGCTCTCATGGAGTTAATTTCTTTGAATGTGGTCGCCCTGGCCACCTGGCACAGAGCTGCTCTAATTTTCATGTTCACTACGTGCAACAGTATCAATACTACCAGGGAAAAGATGGAGCGGAGTAGAGATGGGACTCTCTACCTCCACTAACCCAGCCCCGGACATCCCACCTGAATCAATTGTAGTATATCCAGCGGAAGTCATTAGTATGATGACAGGATTTTGAAACAGCAACCAGTTGGATGAGTTAACATACTGATGCGAGCACCAGCCAAAGCCACGGTGGATGAAGGATCTCAGGACAACTGAAGCCATATGCCTGCCAAATGTTCAATCAAGCTTCTTAAGTTAAGCTGAATCCAGCCGCAGATGCGCCAACTTTGAAAGGAGTAGTGTTGCTTTTTCTGTTAGACGCTATTGCTAAAGAATATCCCAAAGTTGGTGAGGGAATTATGAGCTTCCTTGGTAATAGAGATCCCTTAAATGTCCAGGTATTTAACAGTAAATTTTTTCCTATTCAGAAAGTACATACTGTGATAATTTTGTACTGAAATATGAGTTTGCACTATAATAGATACAGGTGCTCCAGTCAACATAGTTTCTACTAGTTGATGACGAAGTTGATGTTAAAGCCTGATGTGGAACATTGAATTGTGTACGGGATCACTGGAGTGGAAAGCACGGTCTCTGTGGGAGCGTACAGTGCGTTACCTTAGCAGTTTGAGTCCATTGACATTGTAGCTCAGGCGATAGTTCTATCTAACTGTAACTATGACCTGCTAATTGGAACAGCTTTCCTGTGACACTTTGGTGCTGTTGTTGATAAGATGGAGGACACCTTCAAAATTTTGGGGCAGCGGATCTCATTTTACTTTAACTCTAGTGGAGTGCCAAAAGATCCAGTACACATGGGCCATATCAATCTTGCATATAGTGATGGGGTGATTCCAGTTCACTATCATCAACTAAAAATAAGGCTTGGCCCCTTCCCTGCAGATATACGAATATCAAGGGCTACCTCTCCGAGCTGCTGGGCCTATATTCATTCCTTCTGGACACCAAGTCATAGTAAACACTGAATTAGAGGTGGAAGTGCTATCCAGGCTTTGTGGGGAGGTCATTGGGCCCTATTAGCAAAAGTTGCTTGAGCCTCATGTGGCTTCAGAGATTGTACTCCCAGATCATGAAAAGATCAAGGTTTTGTTAGTGAATCTCCAGAACAAACTAATGCAAATCCGCCATCACCAAATAGTGGCATATTTACACTTAATCCTAATACAATAGGTCTTTCAGGTTCACTAGTTTGGTTCATTGGATGAATTTGGTCTACCCAGTGAGTCACAGCCAGGCTTACTGACAGTGGTACTTCGGGAGAATTTAATAAGATTATCAGATGAATAAAAAGACCAAGTGATAGCTTATCTCAGAAGTATAAGGAGATTTTTGCCATTGATGACCACGATTTAGGGTGTGCTTGGTGGGTCCATCAATTGGACACTGGGGATCATCCTCCCATCAGATCTCTGCCAATCCGCTGATCTAGAGCAGCTGAAGTCATTATCACCGAGGAAATTGATATGTAGCTGGAGCAAGGGATGCTTAAATCATTCAAGAGTCCGTGGGCTTCATCCATTCTGATTGTAAAAGAAGACGGCACCAACCAGGTGGTGATAGACTACTGGAAGCTCAAAAGTATTACAAAGAAGGACTTGCATACCTTACCTTGGATTGACGATGCATTGTATTGTTTAGGAGGAGCTTGTGACTTCTCAGAAATGGATTTGTTATTGAGTTAGTGGCAAATCAAGTTATCTGCAGTGGAACAGGAGAAATGCGCCATAATCACATCCAAAGGCCTTTTCCAACTGACCCGTATGCCACAAGGGCTGTTTAATGCCCTGTATACGTTCCAACGAGCCATGGACGCTATCCTTGGCGACCTGAAGCTGTCATGTGTCCTCATATACATCAACAATATATAATGTTTACTTAAACTTTTTCTGAGCACCTTGATTATCTAGAAGCAGTATTCCGCCAGCTTGCTGAGGCGAACATCAAGATTAAGCCTCAAAAATGTAGCTTCTTCAAGGACCATTTGGAGTACCTGGGGTTTGTGGTAGAATTCAAGGGGCTGAAGCCACATCCAGCTAAGGTGGAGGCCATCCAAAAATGACTACACCAAATAGTAAGCGCAACATACATGTATTGTTGGGAATGGAGGCTACTACAGGCGCTTCATCCCAAACTTCAGCTGTACTGGGGCCCGCTATTTGAGTTGTTAAAAAGGATGCTATGTTTGAGTGGATGGAACGCCATGAATACTCCTTTGACACACTTCAGATGGCACGGATCAGTGCACTGTTGCTACTCTATTTGAACTTCAATAAATAGCTTATCATTCAGATGGATGCGTCCCTTTCTGCTCTTGGGGAGGCCCTTAATCAGAAAGATGAAGAGGGGAGGAGCATCCCTTTTCATACTGCAGCTAAAGCCTGAACTGCCATGAGTGTGATTATGCTGTGAAAAAGTGGGAATGCTTAGTGGTAATTTATGCATATAAGCAATTCAGGGTTTACTTGCATGGTTGAGGTCTAAAGTCATAACGAATCATGCGTCATTACGTTGGTTGAAACTCAAGAAGTCTGAAGGACATCTAGCCCAATGGGCTCTTAAGACGCAGGCTCATGACTTTGAGATCCTCCGCCGACAAGGAGAAACGCATCAGAACGCAAACTGTTTATCTAGTTTTCCAACCATTGCCATGATGGAAGATCTCAGTGATCTGGTTTACAATAAGATGATTAGTGGGAAATATGACGATGAACCGCCCCAAGTGATAAAAGCGTTGTACAAGATGTGAGAAAATACCTTCCACCGAAATGGGGAACTTTACAAGTGGATTGGCGATTCTATGGTGAACTTTCTGTGACCCTCAACACGGCCTGGTATTATTATGAGCGCACATAAGGCAGTAGGACATGGTGGCATGCGCAAGACAATGGAACTGTTGCGCCTTTGTACTAATGGGAAATCATGAGCTCTGACATGCTCGAAACCATTTCCTGTTGCCTCTAGTGCCAAGTGGAAAAGCCATTCCGCCAGAAGACCTCATACCAGTTAGTAAACCACATTTTGCTTGGCATACAGTTTTTCTTGATGTTGGCCCTCTGCAAATGTGAGCTAACTAGTCCAAGTACATTATGGTGGCTATCAACAACTAGAATAGGTAGGTTGAAGCGCGGGCAATATGTGATTTGGGTATGGTCACAGTGGCCAAGTTTGTAATGGAATGTATTATCCAGCGACATGGCTGTCCTCAATTCATCCTTAACAATTATATAAACTTTACCTCGCATATCCTTCCAAAGTTATATGAGCTAATGGGCATCTGTGGGTTCTGACGACCCCATACCACCCTGATTCCAATGTAATGGTTGAATGGGTCAATGGGACATTGGTGAACATCCTCCAGAAGCTGGTAACTGATAAACCCTCTGATTGGAGTTCCCTCCTGTCTACCGCCATTTTCACTTATAACATTAGATATCATTCTGCCATTGGGAAGAGCCCCTTTCAATTATTATACAGACAACACCCCACTCTTCTGGCATTGCTGTATTCATGTATAGAAGATACTGGCGGAATGGATCCCCAACAAAACTTGACTAATTCAGCTGACACACTGATCAAGTTGCAAATGGAAGCGTACTCCTTCAGCTTGGCCAAAAAGATCAAGAACCAGGCCACCAATCAGGTATGGCATAGTGGGATAGCTCAGTTCCAAGAAGGAGAGATGGTTTTGTTCCATGACCAGCACAGGTTTAGGTGGAAACATAAGGTGGCGAATGTTTGGTTTGGTCCATTTGAAGTAAATAAAAAACGGGTGTTGATGCCTACACCATCAAAGACCTAGTTAGTGGTCAAATCATTAATCTTATGCACACAAAGTTCTTCCAAGCGTATAAACAATAGGAGACCTATTGTCCAATAAAAAAAGGGGGGGGGGGGTAATGTTTGATTTTAATATGGCTGGATGATAAGACCTAAAGAGCTACATCAGCTTGGTTAGATTTACCGGCTAGTATAATTATTTATGATTATTTGAGCGCCTTGATATGAGGCGATATTGGATTAAAATTAATTGTTATTAAATCTCCTCTAAACAAGGTGATAAAGCGATGTTGACATTTGACAAATATTATTTAGATTGCCTTTAACTAAGGCAATAGTAAATTTAAGATTACCATTACAAAACCAATGATAATATGGCAAAACTGAATAGTGTAAGCCAATGGCACAGTATCATCTGAAGTCGCTGATATATAAGTGAGATGGGAGATTGAGAAATAAAGTTTTAATAGTTTTAAAGAGAGCGGAACAGCAAAGAACTGCTGTATTTATTAAATAAATAAAAGTGTCATCAGGGCAATTGCTCCTATTTTAGTATATTTTCAAGTGTGTTTGGAGGACTGACAATCCCCATATCATCTTTCCGTTGTTCAGTGGGTTTGACCTGTGTGACCCTTATGGCTTATCCTAACAGTATCATCCAAAATATAACAGGTACCATTGTTTCTCCATTTTTCTCTCTTACCATCATTTTAGTTTCAATGAAAGTTAGTAAAAATATCCAAATCTTTTAGTAAAGATTTATGTTTTATTGAAACTTTAGTGGCGATGATTTCCAATTCAGGAAATCTCTGTTGGCCCTTGCAGATGACTCTTTACATTTTTCATACTTCTATATAGATGTGTGTACCTTAGGGATTCTGGCCGTGGTTCTGGGTGTTTGTAAATCCAGAGTTCCAGGCAGGTCTTTTTAATATTACAGCACACTCCATGATAGTGTGTTGCAGGAAAATCTAATGATGGCATACTATATTTTATAAGATTACTAAACTTAATCTTGGCAAAATGGTGAGACCCAAACAATAGGAGTATGTATGAGATCTTATAGTACATCACGGGACTAACACATTGAGAATAACCTTAGATATAAATTATATGCTGTTTAAAATGTTAAATTGTCTCCATACAGTGTGTTGAAGTTTTTGGCCTATGTCAGATGTCTGGTACTTCTGCGGTATGTGGATTTTCAAACATCTATTGTATGGCGACAATAGACCAGATGATGACTATAGGTCAAGATATAACTCCCTGGTAATAGCACTTTGAAGTTGTATTCTTCTGTCATTACTTGGACTTTGGCACGCTTCCCTGATCTTACTGATTCTAAGTAGATTCTCAACTTAATACAACCTAAATTATTAAACACAAAAAAGCTTATAGATTAAACTATAAACTTATGGTAATAGTTATTTGTACTTTATTAGTATCAACTTGGAGATAATTTATAGGGTTTGATGTTCACCACATCTTACCCATGACGCCTCATTTTCAATGTCACTTGGGCAGAAGAACACGTATAATAGTTGTTTGAGGGTCTACAATCCTTTTGAATCAGGGCATCTTGCACGGCCTCAAGGTCAGTGTCATTTTTGTCAATATAATCAAGTTGGCATTTGTGACACATTTGCAAATAGATAAACTGATGCTATTCTCAAGCAATTTGCAGAACATACCAAGGCGATTCATACCATTAATTAGTAATTAATTTGACTGAAAGCTCAATTAATATTAAAAGCTAATTTTTACATAGACTAACAAAGCCCATATGCCCAAGTCATCAAGTCAACTATTATTGTTAAGTCTTACTTAATTAACAAAGCACTTAAGCCCGTGTCATCATAGTTGAATAATCTTGAGTTATATCCTAGGCTGTGCATTCCAAGCCTCACATGAGCGTAGGATATTCTTGATCCATAATCACTGATATTCAATATTATCTATAATAAATTGAGCATGTTGCCATTGTTATGTACTTATCAAACATCTGACAATTAGGTCCATTCAACTACTCAACACTTCCCTCGCCTTGACTGGATATAAGCAGCAAGTTCCCTTCCTTCTGGGTCACAATGTCTAATTTTTTGTGCTCATCAATATACAACGATATATTAATAGCCTTTCTTCATCAGCAGACAAGTTTTCCTAAGATTGAGCAAGTCCATGCAGTGCGCTGTGGTCAACTCAGGCGTGTTGCCCATGATTTCTCAAGCTTGATCAACCAGATATGCTTCCATGATACCAGAGAGTTCAGCTGTGCGTCCCGCTGCAACTTCACCAATTGATAAACCTGATCATGCCCCCTGGGCTTTGAGTACTATCCATTAAACATCCCAATAGGTAGAGCAGGATCTTCTTTTGACTTATTCTTTAACTCTTCAGGATTTTGAAGCTGGTCAGCCATAAGAGCCCTTATCTAGCATCAATTTGCTTCACATTGGGATCTCCTTCCTGAATTCTTGTTCTCCCTTGTTTGAGTCCTCCCTACCAGCAATCTTGCTTCCTCCTTATGCGTGGGCAGTTTAGCTTCATTGGGTCTTGAGCTCAATTCAATGTCGGAGCTTTTAAATGCCTACTTGTCATCTGCACTTGCTACCAGCCCTGGGGTTGCTGCATTGATATTTTGAGGCTAACCAGGCTCTTATTTTCCTTAACTTGGTTTCTAGGCTTTGGTGCAAACCCGCTTTGGTACATACCAATTTACACATCCCGCTGGGCCTCAAAACTCAGATTTTAAAAGATCAATGCATCCTACTGTTATACTGAGCCCTATGCAAAAGCTTGGCAAAAGGGCTTCCCAAAAAGTATGTCCCACAGATGGCTCTTCTAGCGCATATGTTCGCTTCCTTCCTTCTTTACTCCCCACTGATACCGTGCCTGACATGTGCAGGGTATTAGACAAAGCTCATTCACAGATGTTTTTACAAGGGTGTTCCTCCCCCAGTTTACCCCTGCCTTGAGAGCCTTCTTGCCGACTGTATCTTCCTTTCTGCAGCATTTACTCCCAAGTTGAACCTTTCTCACCTGTTCTGAAGTCCCTTACAATGGTCTTATCCTTTAGTTTGATGGCCTTTATTAAGCTAACAGGGCCAGTGTGACTGATGCCAAGCTTTCTTGGGGTTAGCGCATTCTGACTGGGTCTGGATAAGTGAGACTTGTATGAGATTCGCTTTTCTCCAATTTTGGTACAGGCTTCCACAGTCTTATCACATTCTCCTCCCCTCCCAAAGAAGGGTTATCTGGTTATGAGATGGCAAGGCATCAAATCTCTAGATTAAGTCTTCACGGTTTTTAATTATTTTTTTTTAAATTTTATATGAGGTAAGCCAACCAAGGATGGACATTACCAATACAAAATAACGACCAAAAACACAAAACCAAACGCCCTAAATGAATGGCGAGACACCAAAACAAAAGGAAATAAACCTACCAGGTGTAGCAGTTGTGAACCGCTTATCCCACCATGGCGGAGGGGAGAAGGATGGGGGATCAGGTGGGTTATCGATTTCATCTTCACAAATATAGAGGCAGATCAGAGCTGAAAACAAAGGGGTTGGGGCATCTGTGGTTGTGGGTCAAGGAAAAATAAAAAATTGTTAATTTATTTGGTAACAATCTGGGCCTGGAGTATAGCTCCAGGAACTTGTCAACATGAAGTTCTGCTTGTATGCATGCATTGGGAAGCTAGGAAATTTTTTTTGATATTGGCTCTGGTGATGCGCGTGGTGGGGGAAAATTCTGCCAGTGCAACAACTTGCTTGATAGCGAGATGGCAGTTTCCCTTAATAGTTCAATTTCCACTCTTTGAAACCTCAAGGAAAAAGCAGGGTAATCAATTATATGTAGCCCTTTATTAAACTCAGTGACAGATTGTGCCATGGCTTTGTGGAGATGGCGGTATCAGGGGAGGCCACAGCGGCCTCAGAAAGTTGATGGTCACTCAAAAATGGGGTAGCGGTAGGTTTGGTGACATATTTCTTGGGTGGGAATGGGGCAACGAAATCTGAAGGTAGATGTTGTTCCAAATTAATTGGAAAGTCGGGAGGTGGGACAATTTCCCCAGATTCAGTTAATTCATCCAATAAGTCCCAAGGATTTTGGTTGAGCGTAATGGATTCAGAGGTGCGTGGTTTTGATTGGGTAAGTTTTGGGGCATTAAATTGGTTGGATTGAATTTGGGTCCAAACCTGCTCCTGATTGAGTATATTGTGAGAAATTAAGCTGGCTTGGACTTTGGTTGCAAAGGTTTTGTTGATTTTTAAGAGTTCAGCTGAGAGGGGGTGGGGGCAACCAAAATCCCCACACAAACGCTGTTAGTGTGGCCTTGTGTGTGGGCTTGGTGGATTCCGCTTGTTTTGAATTGTAGCTACAGTTTTTTTGGAATAATCCAACTCATGGCAGAGGGGGCAAATGGTGCGGCCATTGTCAATATGAGCCCAAAAGAAGTGATCTGGTGCAGATGGGATATGGCACGTGGTGGGATGTGCTGGGCTATGGTTGGCTGGTGGGGGGTAATGGTGGCCATTGCCTGTGGTGCCACTAACTTCTCAGCTCCGCTCAGGACCAGGAAGTGGAGGATGGGGTTTGTACCATATTTGGACGCCCATCATAAATTCTTCATAGAGTGTTTGAGGGGGAAGGTGCAAAGGAAGGTTTGCAAAGTTCACCACCATTGTGGTGTCACTGGGGAGGCATGTACGGGTTGTGGTAATAGTAGTTTTTTTATATATTAAGGGTGTAGTTGTGCAGCAGCTGCGTCCTAATCAGTGGGAAAACCAATATCAAAATAGCCCTTATAAGGGAGGAAGTCAATAAATCCCACTGGTGAAAATGTGGACGTTGCCAGCTCAATTATTGCTTTGTCAGCATTTGGGAAGAGATGCCCATATTTGACTCAAAGGAAAAAGCGAATATTGGATTGGGGTAGGGCAAGTGGGTGGGGGCGGGTTTGATGGACTTGCGCTAAGTGTAATAATAAGTCCCTTGGAGGGATGAATTGGCCTGATGCATGAATTGGACTGGATGAGCCAGTTTGCATGCGCTTGCCTGCTTGGCGGAAAATGCTAGCATGTTGAGCGCTGCTGCCCCACGCTGGGGCAGCAGGCGGCAGATTCGTTTACATAAATGGAAAACTGATATGGTGTAGGTGCTAATGGAAATTTATGGATGCTTTTCAATAAATTTTCTTAAAAGTGATGTCAAGCGGAAAGAAAAAACTTCCTTAATTATTATTTTTAATCTTATTTTTTTCCGTTTTATTTTATTATTATTATATAATCACAATTACTTTATTTTATTTATTATATTATTTTTTCTTTTTTTAGCATTATTATTATTCTCTATGATATGGATGAAGAGACTTAGTGTGTACTCAATTCACAACCCAGCCGCCATGATCCTTAATGGTGTATACATCTTTGGACGATTTCTCTAATATAATAAATGGACCTTTCCAAAGAAAAGCCAGCTTGTGCGCGCAGCCTGCGCTATGAGTGTCACAATATACTACTAAGTCTCCTTCTTTGAACTTAGTCACTGTTGCTCATTTAGCATTGCCATAGCTCTTCTGACTAGTTTTCAATCAATCACGTTTTGATAGGCTTCATATTGCAACTTGATTAGGGTCTTTGCTAGTTGCTCAACATAAATAATTTGGGCTAATTGTTTCAGTTGAACTGAGTACTGAATATAATAATGGAGGAAGAGCGGGCTGTCTACCATACAGACTTCAAAATGGTGAGTGGCCTGTGCTAATTCGATGTCCAATATTAAATGAAAACATGGTAGCACTAATTGAAGTAGCCCATTGCAAAGGCCCAAGACTGTATGGTTGCATAATATGTGACTAAAGTGCCATTCACTCGTTCTACCATACCATTAGTCTCAGGATTGTATGGTGTTGACAACACTCCTTTGATGGACATTGATTCATTCAATTGTTTGCTATCTGGGAAGTAAAAGTCGTGACATTATTCATCATGATCTTCTGGGAGCATCTGTGCAATAAATAATATTATCCATAATTAAATTGGCAGTAGTTAGAGCCTCAACGTCTCACATTGCTTTCACTTCCACCCATTTCATCAGATGATCAATAGCAAAATTATGTATTTAAAGCCTAGGCTACTCACAGGCAAAGGGCCAACTACATCAATTGACATGGTATGCTAGGTCCAGTCAGGTTTGATCAAATGATATTTCACATCTGACTTCATAGGCTTTGCAATTTGGCATGAATGACATTTATTGAGCATGTCTTGGATTTTGAATTTCATGGAATTACAATAGTAACTCGATCAATAACTCTAGTGTTTTAGTGAATCCTCCATGCCTGACAGCCTTGTGTAATATTCTCCATTTGGTCAGAAGGTTTTGATAAACTTTTGATGCTGCCCCTCAGTCTTGAGCTTGTATAAAACTCAATTCTAATATTTGGTGTTGGTAAATGCTTTTTTGATCGCCTTTGGTACTTCAGGTGGCTCATCTCCATACTTTTGGGAGATCATTTTCATGAAGCTCATATGCCAAACTGCTCAAGAAAGCTACAATAGGAAGTCATAAAAGTCCATCTGCATTTTGATGGGCCGCTCCAGCTCTATGAATAATTTCATAATCATACACTTGTAATTTCAGGGCCCATCGGGATATCTGACCCTCAGGTTCCTTGAGATTGTGGATCCATAATAATGAGCTGTGATCCGTCACTACTTGAAATTTGGTGCCATGAATGTAAGCCTGAAATTGTATACAAGCGTAGATGACATTCAAACATTCTCTTTCAACACCATATAATTATGCTCATGCTTATTCAGCGTCCTGCTGCAATAAGCAACTGGGTGCTCCTTGCCATCATCCCCAATCTGAGATAGCACACCACCAATTGAAGTTAATAAGGCACTAGTTTGTATGATAAAAGGCTTGCTGAAATCTGGATATCAGAGGATAGGCGCTGTGCTCATTTTGGTTTTCAAATTTTCAAAGGCTTGTTGGCACTCCTCTGCACAGCAAAAACGAACTCCTCCTTGTAGTAAATGGGATAGGGGCTCAGCAATCTTCGCAAACCCTTCTACAAATCTTTGGTAGTATCCTACCATGCCTAAGGATACTTAAACATCCCTCATACTTGTCAGTGGTTGCATTTTGTTAATTGCCTCCACCTTTTGAGGTTGAGGCTGCAAGCCCTTCGAATCAATGACGAACCTGAGGTATTCCAATTGTTCTTTTAGAGAATTGACATTTACTAGGGTTTATCTTCAGATTGTCCTTCAACAGCCATTTGAACACTTGTTTAAGATGCTCCAGATGTTCGGAAAACGTTCACAAGAAGACATTGATATCATCCAGGTACCTCAGTATGCAGAGAAAAATTAAAAATCCCTCAAAATTGTGTTCATTGCGCGCTGAAAGGTTTCTGGAGCATTGCACAACCCCTGTGGCATACGCATCAGTTGGAACAGCCCTTGAGCAGCAATTATCGTGCACTTTTCCTGCTACTCTTAAGGCAATTCAATTTGATAATATCCTGAGATATGGTCCATTGCAGTAAAGTACTTCACCACTCCCATACGGTCCAGAGCATTGTCAATTCTAAGCAACGGATACAAATCTTTTTTTGTAATGGTATTGAGGCACTGATAATCAATCACAACTCGATTGCTGCTATTTTTCTCTCTATAATTAAAACTGGATGGCCCACGGGCTTTTAGAGGGCACTATCATTCCACTTTTTAGCAATGTGTCTAGCTCTTCTCTGACTATTTTGTCACTAACCTGGGCGCCGGATTGGCCTCATTCTAAAAGGAACATGATCCCAAGTGTCAACAAAATGCTGTACTCCTTTTGCACAACCTAAGTCTTAGTCATCTTTGGCGAAAATTTCAGCGTATCAGTCAAACAACTCTAGTGCTTCATCCTTCTGTTGTTATGATAATCTGGTAAACAATTCTTATGATATTACAGTATGTGCCCCAAGGGTTTCAGTTGATAAGCTGAATTTGGATAAGTCACCAAATTTGACAGCTGATTTTAACTTGTCCCTTGGAAACAGATGCACCAATGTGACTACTTGATATTTTTTGACATTAATACTTCGGCTGGTCAAATTTGCTAATATGACATCAATTTCCCCAAGCCCATATAAAAGTATTCCAGCGCCACACTAGGTTCCATTCAAGAATGCTGCCATGGGGATACAACCTCCCAGTATAGTCCTTCTGGAATATCCAGCGTAGTCCTAGCCCTCATAACCAGTTGATGGCCTGGAGCTATTGTCACATCCTTATTCAGACTTAGAGGTATTCCTCAATTATCGTTTATGGCAGTTGACATGGGGTGGCTTTGATTTCCTGATGAATATCCTACTGGTATTATCCTATCAGTATAATAAATATTGATAAAGTTTCTGGGACATCTCGTGGGCTTTGTATTCTCACAAGAGTAATAAATTGGAAGGTATTGGCCCAATATCATCAAAACATTCTCTTTAAAATCTCATGAGATCCCATAGGTCCTTAAAAAACTAGCTCCAAATAATATATAATAATTGACATTTGGAAGCACTAAAGTGGGTATTGCTACTACCAAAGCTCCAAATCGCAGTGGCAAGGTGATGTAAGCTCCTTCACTCTTAGTACTGTCAAGGCCTGCAGTCCCATATCCCCAATGATGGTCAATATCTGGAGCTATCTTCAATTTCTTTACAAACTTCGTGGAATCAATGTTTTCAGGTGCTCCACTATCAACAATAGCTACAACTTTGATCTTGTTGACCAGAATATCCACATAGGGAGCTAGGGAGGGTAAGCTGGGGCCTCTGCGTGGTGCAACCGGGGAAAGCCTGTGTAGCATGGGTGAGTAGCTAACACCAGAACCCAGAGAGGCACATTGGTCGGGTCCTGTAGTGGCCTGAAAGAAGTGTAGGATGGTAGTGATGACTGTGCTGACCCGTTCTTGCTGGTGTCTACCACTCCCTGAGAAGAATATGGGTAGGAAGGGGGTGGTATGATTCAGGTAAGGTGCCTGTCAAATGGTCTCTCCACAAACTGGGGTTGCGCGGGTGCAGATCCCAGGGCGAGGGAGGGGCAATCATGGTTGGCTGCACTCTGGTGCACCTGCCTACAATAAACGCCGTGGTTTGCTGAGTTGACCTGAAGTTTGGTTAGCTGATGGTTCAATTGACATGAGCCAGCTGGCAGCGAAATGGATCATGCAAGAAAATTAAGGCTGATCCAAAAGGACTCCAAGGCTCTCTGGACAAAAAGGGGCTAGAGAGCATAACTCTGCTAAAAAAGCAGGTGACAAAGGGGAGGGCTTTGGCTTCTCCCCCCTCAGGGGCCTTAAACCTGGGGGTCATCAGGTCTTGTCATTTGCAAGGGGGATGTGAGGCATATCACCTGTCCTGGCTGGTTCAGACGAGCTGCCTAGTACTTAAACAGGGCGGGCATATGTCAGTTTAGGGGTAGCGTGAGCTACTCCCAATCATGGTCGTGCCCCACATTTTTTGAGGTTGGCTTAAATTTACGCAGCCCTAGTGTGGTGGGGGAAGTACCCCAGGCCTTCATCCCGCAATAGTTGCCCACACTAGGAGCCCCAAGGGGCTTTTTAAAACTCAAAGAATATCCACATAAGTTCACTCAGAGTAGTAAGAATCAATAGAGTTTACTAAGTGGATATGGGAAGAATCCAGAGAGTTAAAAGTGTGCTTCAGAGTATTTCCAATACTGGGACATTCATTGATGAATGTGTCAATTGGCATAGCTATATTCATCCATTTCTAGCTTGAGGTATCTGCTTCATTACTTAGCCCTTTGGCTGAAATATTCTCAAGTATTTGTTGCATATTTGGTTTAGTGACTACTTAAGAGGCTTCAGAAATAAAAATCTTACTCTGAGAGCAAGTTACCACATGTACATTTGAAGAATCTTCATTTGATACTAAAACATAATTAGTATCATTGTTAAATGAGGCCCCGTGGCCTGCATATTCTTGTCAATCAGGTGGTACTGGTGTTTCCAGAATAATAAAGTGTCCCACATCTATTGTGATTGTTCTTTTTTCTCCTCCTGCACGTTACTGGGAAGGACTATATTGACATTTTGTTGATGGCATCAGGAATCATTGTGCCCTTTATTATTGCAATTAAAGCAAGTGATCTCATTAATTGGGCGTGGGGCCCTTGTATTTGAGTTTTGTTCATTTTTTACAGGCGGATCACTGTCAATCTTCTTATTGGTTTCGAAGGGTTTACCAGCAGATCAGATGTCCTGAGCTGTATCTGGTATTAGGTGGGCTGTAATATTGTGAACAAATAGTTCAAATAAATAACTAATTCAGATGCTGCAAGATTTTGAACAAAAGCAGGCAATAAAGTGTTTGACAAATTTTGGTAAGGTCCTACTTCATGTTCTAGTGAAATTTTAGCATTAAAATCGACCATAGCCTTTGCACCTAAAAGAACTTGAGCTTTGCAATAGATTAAATCTGCAAATTCATCAATTGCTTCACCTTTCTTGTAGTGAATGTTCATAAACTTATATTTTCTAGTTGACATTCGTTCTGGAACTCCAAATTCATAAAGCAAAGTTCCTTTGACTTCAGCATAGATTAAGTTTTTGATAACGTGAGGCATAATCAACTCAATGCTCCACTCATCCAAGCGGTTGATCATAATAGCTGCTTTATTATTGTTATTGGCCCCATACATGGCCATTTCAAAGCGTTTGATAAATGTGGTTATACTTCCGTTCTTGTCAAAAGCAGGCAGTTTTCTGGTTTGTAATTATCGCTTTCCCATCCATGGTTATCACGATTATTTCTTTGTTGATTTGAGTCAGGTG
The DNA here is from genome assembly GCA_022478985.1 of Massospora cicadina. Classification (NCBI taxonomy): domain Eukaryota; kingdom Fungi; phylum Entomophthoromycota; class Entomophthoromycetes; order Entomophthorales; family Entomophthoraceae; genus Massospora; species Massospora cicadina. Next base: position 53,144 of record JAKSZP010000335.1, on the reverse strand, counting down.
TACTAGGGCGCTGAGGCACTACACCATGGGTTGAGGTGTTGGGATTGGCCAAAGCAACCATATTGCTAGGAATCTGTTACATGGCCCAGCGTCCATTTTAATAGATATTTACAAAGCTTCATATTCATAATATTTGGAAGTGTTTTCAGTTGAGTGATTTTTGGCACACTGACAACGCCCCTTGTCCAGAGTCTAATTTGATCATTGATTTTATTTTCCCATTTGACACAATTTTCGGTTTTTTAATTTTATTTTTGCAATCATCTCATTCAAGCTAGTAGTTGTAGCTGCAAGGTGGAAATGACTTGGTTCTTTTCCTTAATTGCCTTCTTGCACTGGTTTACTTCTCCATGAAGAATATTTTTTGACTCATTAATAGCAGTAACATCCTCATTGAGATTATTAATCTGTCAATTAAAACAATCATTAAAGTCTTTATTTTTTTCATTCATCGCCCTTTGGTCTTCAAATGTGTTTGTCAGTAGCTGATAATTTCGGTGTGTTCATCCTCCATCCGCGAAATTTGGGTGCTCAGTCATCAATACTGGTCACAAAATTCATCATTATGATTTAATTGCATCTCTTGAGCTTTGTGATTAAGCTTCATTAACTCTGAAGCATTAATGAAAGTCTGAGTTATATTGTAACCCAAGAATTGTTAACTCCTCTTTCCTCCAAGAAGTTGTCAAAGATGAGATGCAATCTGTCATCTAGCTTTTGTGCTAATTCTTCTAACCTGTCATTAGCCCAAGTGGCTAGATAATAATTTGCCTCCAAACTAGAACGGACCTCAGCAAAGTTGGCTTTCTTCACTCATTCAAGATTTGGCTCACCTGGCTGGGGTTGTGTGAGAAGTTTAACAACTTTTGTAATGGTTGCATGATGGTGGGCAATTGTCATCTGAGAATTTCTGGAGGTGGGATGTACAAATTCAGTTAATTATTGGGCGATATTTTCTATCCCTATTAAATTGTTTCAGATTTGGGCTACATTCAATTGTTGATGAGCTAGATATCTCATCCACAACACATCTTTCTGTCATTGGTGATAAAAAGGATTGCTACTATTGTCTTTGGGCCCTTGCACATTTGATACCCTCCTAATAACTGATGTTCAAGACGTTCCAGCTTCTCAGGTGAAATGGGTTCATCAGGGTAGGTAATAATGGGTACATCATTCCAATTAATCTGAGACACAGTCATTTAAGTATTCCCATTGGGCCCAGTATTGGTTCTAAATAATTGATTGGGATTTCTCCCCTGCTTGGCATGGTCATCATCTGAATTCCTCAGCCATGAGCGCCACTTGTTAAAGTTTTTGGCCCTCTTAAGATGGCTGTTTCTTCTTCTGCGGTATGGTGGAGTTTCAAACGTCTATTGTATGGTAATAATATACCAGACGATAACATAGTTCAAGATATACCTCCTTGGTGATAGCACTTTGAAGTCATATTCTTCTGTTTTTACTTGGACAATGGCACAATGTAATGATCTTACTGATCCCAAGTAAAATTTCAAATTAATACAACCTAAAGTATTAAACACAAAAAAGCATTTTAGATTAAACTATGAACTTGTGGTAATAGTTGAATGTACTTATCAGTATCAATTTGGAGATAATTTATAGATTTTTAATGTTCACCACATCTTACCCATGAAGCCTCATTTTCAATGGCACTTGGCCAGAGGAACACGTGTAATGTTTGTTTAAGGGTCTACAATCCTTGCGACTCAGGGAATCTCGCACAGCCTCAGAGTCAGTATCAATTTTGCCAATATTCTCAAGACAGCATTTCTGATGCTTCTGCAAAAGCTGAACTGATGCTATTCTCAAGCAATCGGCAGCACATACCAAGGTGATTTGTACCACTAATAAGTAATTAATTTGATTGAAACTTGATTGCCATATTAATTTAATTTTGAAATATACCAACAAAGCCCATGTGCCCAAGTCATCAAGTTGACTATTATTATTAAGTCGGGCCTAATTAACAAAGCCCTTGAGCCCATGTCATCATAGTCAAATATTAATAAGCTGAGTCACTAGGCTGCAGATCCCAAGCTTCGCATAAACATAGGATATTCCTGACCCATAATCACTGATATCTGTTAAGATCCATAATAAATTAAGCATTTTAAATTTATTATGTCCCTATTAAATATCTGAAAATTAAGTCCAGTCAACTACTCAACACAGTGGTACTGAGCAAGTGCACTTGATCATGACATTACTATAGCACAATAAAACTCAACAATTGCTTTAATAAAATTCTTTTCTAGCACAGACTTTATGTCTACATTTATATCTAAGAAATCTATAGTTTTCTTCTGTCATGCAATTGACGTTCCAAAGAAAGATTGGACTTCCATCAGGGATACTCAATTACCCATAAAAGAATACATAATCTGTAAGGCATCGCCGTTCTGATCATATGTAAATAAGAACCACGTGGGGACAAGTGCAGAAAGTATGGGTCTATGAACATCATTCCTTCTCCAACCAATAAACAGATTTCTGGAAGTAAATGTTACCACGTTTTCAGTATGGGGGTCAAACTGCCAAAGTTGGTGGGAGAGGATTGTTTATCTAATAGTGTTTTCCATTTGGCTGTGATTCCTAACTCAGCTGAATATGCACCTGATAATGTGTGTCAACAAGGGACTTGTCAGGTTTGATCCACACTGTTTCACTTCAATTAGCATCTGCTGAATTGTCATTCCTGTTTTCCACATGATTGGCGTAAATTGATTAAGTAATAAGTCGATCAGATCTCCTTGAGTTGATTTTTGACCATATTCCTTGTTGAGACCAAAGGGGTTGATACCACGTATCATTAATTTTTGAATCCAGGGAACCCAAAGCTCCTGGGTTTTGGAATATAATTTTTTCTTTTTTTGGTCAAAAAGTCTTTACTTCAGATACTGAATCTGGAGGGATAATTCCTAAATATATGTTCGACCCCAATTTAATAGATTAGGCCAATTTCACTTATAATGACAAAGAAGAGAGTAAACTTTATTTTCTTTAAATTCACAATATAAGGGAGATCAGGGAGGTTTTTCAATCAATCTCCAAGCAGTCCAAGATAAGATCTTTTTTTTAGTACTAGATGGTCCAAGATAAGATCTTTGATTACCACAAGTTGGGGATTCTGCAGTAAGCTAGCTATCTCAGTCAAATAGTATTGCTCGCTGCAATGATCAGGTTTTAACCCTGAATTTAGGAAACTCTGAGGGATCAATAGTTAACTGCATAAGGTGGGGTTGATCCCCAACCTTTTGAGCCCTTAATTTGTCAGGGATTTTACCCTATAAATGTTTGGGCTATCTGGTCATATTGGGATCAATTTCCTTTTAGATGACACATATGAATCTCCAATTCAGGCAAGAATCCTGACAACGCCCCCTCTAGATCTTGGCTTAGGGTTGAAAACGGATGGAGAAAGTGACTATGTACACAGTTTACTATGGTACTCTGAATGACCTCAACAATTGAGTGTTCATAGCCCTGCTTATAAATGACGTTGTAAGGCCCCAACCAGTTGGTGGCCAATTTTTTGTCATGACCTTCAGGCTAACGATGGTAGAAAAGGACTAAGTCACCCAGTTGGAAGGTGTACAGGGGGTTATTCTTATCATTAAAAAGATTACTTTCTCTACTAGTTGTAGAAGATAGGTCTTGGAAACCAGGACCTGAAGTCAGATAATTTTTGGCAATAACTCGCATAGTAACTTCAGGGGCTTTGGGGGAAGCTTGGTCAAGCATAGCCTGCACTTTAGAAGGCAGCGGGGATTTTTTTATATAACTCTTGGAAGGGCGACATCTTAGTTATTTGATGTTAGCTGATCCTATAAGACAGAATTGCACTAGGCAAATATTGGGGCCAATGTAGGGGGTCAGTCATAGTCATTTTCCAGAAGGTTGCGGTTGGAGTACCATTTGCCCGCTCTAACATTCCATTAGTTGCAGGATGGTAGTGGGTGGAGAATACCTGTAAGGTTCTTATCAGTTTAACAATTCTTTCACCAGCATTGATCGGAAGTTTTCCCATTATTAGAAAGATATATTAGGGCATTCATGTTGGATAATAATCCTATTATACATATATGTGGCGTTAACCTTTGCCATAGCTGAGGGTAGAGATACTGCTTTGATCCACTTAGTTAAATGGTTCACAGCTAGAAGGAGGAACGGATGTCCATTAATGGTTTGAGGAAGAGGTCCCAAAACATCAATGCTAATAGTATGGAAGGGTTCACAGGGTGGAACTACTGAATGTTGAGATCGAATATTAAGTCCAGCTTGACTTTTGCATACCAGGCAGGACTCTAATATATCTTAGATTTTAAACAAGCATTCCTTCCCAATAACATTGAGTCTTAAGCCACTGGTAGGTTTTCCGAATTCCCCATGGCCAACTTGCTGATGTACCTCCAATATAACGTCAGTTTGAGATGAAGTTCATACATAGGGCACCCACTTTTTGGACACAAGTTTGTACAACTGGCCATTCCTGACTTGCAGATTTGCCGATTTTTCACTAATCCCATTTGAAGGGTCAGGAATTCTTCTTTTCATAAATGCAATTGTGTTAGGAGGTCATAGAGTTGATCCTCTTCAGGGTCAGTTAAAGTTAATATGGGAAGCCAGGATAGGCAATCCACATTTTGGTGTATGGGCCCTGGTCAATGAATAATGGAAATGTCATAGTTTTAAGTTTTAATGATCATTGGGATAATCTCCCATTGGTGTCCTTCATTTTGTTGTGCCATCGCAAGGAAGCATGGTCATTAATTATGGTGAAATGTTTCCCATATATAAGTAAGGTCGGAAATTCTTAATGGGCAGTAGGACTAACAAGCATTCAATTTCTGTAATGCTATAGTTGCGTTTGGCTCTGGATAAGGTCTTGCTATAGTAGGTGATAGGATGGTCCACTAAGTTTTCGTCATGTTGAGATAGTATAGCTCCAGTAACTATATTGCTAGCATTGGTAAAAAGGAGAAAGGGTTTATTGAAATTTGGATGAAAAAGTACTGGAGGGTGGGAGAGAGACGCATAGAAGGTTAAAGACCTGCTATTGCTCTTCTTACCACTGAAAGGTTATCCCATGCTTCAGCAAATACAATAGAGGCTTGAAGGTGTCTGCAAAGTGGGGAATAAACTGGTGATAATATCTCACCATCCCTAAGAAAACTTGTAAATTTTGTATGGATTGCTGAGGGACATCCTAGCAAAGGCTAAATCCTTGTTGTCCATTGGGGATATTCCGGCTTTACTTACCTTGTGGCCCAAAAATACCATCTCACTTTGAAAGAAAGAGCACTTTGTTGGCTTTAGTTTTAACAACAATTGTGTAACCGCTAAAACACTTTCATGAGGTGATCTAGATGTTTGGTAAATGTTCTCAAAAAAGAACGCTAATATTGTCAATATAAGCTAGTAAAAAGGAGCGTTTTAAACTGCCCAAGAGTCTGTCCATGGAGCGTTGGAAGGTAGCAGGGGCGGTACATAACCCCTGCGGCATTTAAGTGGGCTCAAATAATCCTTCACTTGAGTTGAGAGCACATTTATCTTGATCATCCGGTGAAATATCAACTTGCCAATATACACTAGCGAGATCCATAGCTGAATAAATAGAGTTATCCCAAATATAAAGCATAAGGAATCATCTATACGTGGCAGAGAATAACTATCTTTTTGTGTGATAAAATTGAGGCGACAATAATCCATGATAACATGATGGCCACCATCCTTCTTCCAAATTAATAGGAGTGGGGAAGCAAACGGGCTTTTAAAAGGCACTATTAGAATTGCCTTCAACAAATGCTGCAACACTAAAGTCACTTGAGCTTACTCCACTTTGGATTTTTGGTATGATCAGGATTTGAATGGAGGGTGTGCCTCAGTCTCAATTTGGTGTGTTACCATGGACATTTTCCTGTAGTCACTTGGTCCCAAGGAAAAAAAGTGTCATACTCCTCAAGGAGGTATTTGACATTTGGATTTCGTTAGGGGTAAGATTATCTCCAATCCTGTTTTTGACCAGAGCTATAGTGGGTAGGAGATCAAATCCTAAAAACTTTAATGAACCAAAACAGCTCATATCGACAATATTCTTAATAGAACATAGTTTTACATAAGCAATAGGGGCATGCCAAGGGACTTGGAGGGTATGATTCATTAAATATCCTAATATGATAGAGATAGGTTTCCCATAGGCAGGATCAAAAATCCCTGGGCAGGTCAATGCTTCTTTGATTAAAGGGTTTGGGTGTCCACTTAGCTCCAAAACATGATTAGGAGGGCTAAAAAATTCAGCCCCATATCCACATTAATTTGTGAGCCAGAGGGTATTGTGATAGGATGAGGGGCATACAGAGGGATCCCAATTTCAGGTTCCACAGCCTCTGGTAGTAACTTAGTTAATCCCCCTAAGACTTGGTATTTAACTGTGCAAAGGCGGGACAGGTATTCGAGAACCAGTATCAATTATTGCCAGGACTTACTCTTATGTACAACTAACACTACTTGAACCACCAAAGATCCAAACTGGAATTATCAGCTTAAACTTTCATTAGGGATATTTAACAAAGCAAAAGGTGATTTTCTGCATCCAAGCTCAGGGTTGTTAATGCATTTAAAATTTTTATCTTCCAATGCTTGGCTTTCCATAGAGAGCTGACCGCCAAAATTTGTTTGGGAAACTGACCAACATAAAACTAATAAAACTGGAGATTTTTATTTATCTTGAATATAAAGAGGTACGTCAACTTCTGCAGGCGCAGCTAACACAAAACATCCTGAAGTGCTGGGAATAGAGCTAGAACTAGAAAAAGGGTCTTGAGGCACTTGATTTCCGTCAGCATAGGGAGCCTCTTGCCCTATACTGGCCGATTTTTTGCCAACTTATATTAAGGGATGCGACAAAAGTCTACAGTGTGGTTGGTTATCTTTCAATGAGTGCAGTATAATTCAGGTGTAGGCTACTTTGGGGGGTGTAACGGCTAGAACTTGGGTATGGGGCTTATTGTTGTTAAAATGAGGTGTTCTGGTGTGTTTATGTAGTTCAGTCAGAATATTCAAAATAACTTCTTTGAAATGGAAGAGGGGCATCAAGTTGAATTTTCACCTCTTTTAAATAAAGTAGAATATCAGGCATATCTTTAAATGCTAAAAATGAGGCGGTGATAGCATCATCTAATGTAGGGCAATTTCCTGCGACCAACATTTATGCCTCAAGGTAAAAACAATTGGCGAACTCATTGATAGTTTCTCCCTGATTAAGTTTTACTCCCATGAGAGTCTGTTTTTTGTTAGTTAGAGTCAGGTCACTCCTGAATTCCCTGAGCAAGGCAGTCTTGGAATCATTTCAGATATGGTAATGCATTCAATGATGGACCATAATGTCTTGAGCCATGAAAATAAGATAGTTCATTAGGTGGTTAAGCTTTTGATGATTGGTCACTTCATCCATAGAGCTTTCATAGCAATATAAGAAAGTTAAGTGCTCCCCTCTCTGAAATATACTTTACTTTGAATGAAGATTTAAATGTACCACTTGAGGGGTTGGAGGCCAATGGACATGAACTAATACTGGGACCACGCTTTCACCTAACAAAGAAGCAATATCTCAGGAATATGCTTGAGGATGAAGCGCATCCACTTGACTTTTCAGATCGTTAATATTGTCAATTATTAAATCTACTTATTCATGAGTGGCACTAAGAGGCAATTTCATAGTACAAGTTGGTTTAATTGCCACATTTCATTTTTAAAGCAGTATTGGCAGCTTGGAGTTTGAGTTGATGTTTTCAGTGGCGAGCACTCTTTGCTCCAACCCACATATCACAGTAGGTAGTGTTACCAAGTTTTCAAGGTATTAATGATGAGATTTTAGGGAAATTTTGGAGGAGAGGGGTACTCCATCCTGAGTAAGTTGAGATCTTTAGCACCAGTTCCCAATTGGACATCCAGTTTTTATAATTTGCTGAATTAACACCTGGAGGCGTTTAGCAGGGATTCTCAGGTCAGCACTAGGTCCTGGGGGTTCTCTTGAATCAGGGAGTCCCCGTCCACCAACCTGTCCATCACAACCAGGGGGTCCTCATTCACCATCCTGTCCGTCACAACCAGGAAGTCCCATTCATCATCACTCCTGTCATAACTGGGGTCCACGCTCACCAGACACTCCTTGTGGCCCTAAAGAACGGAGGCTATTCTGGCCATCACGTACTTCATAGATCATTTTTCTCCAATGACTGGAGGCGTTCGTCAACAGAGGTGATAAAGTTATCAAATTCAACTTGTAATTAAGGGTACAATTTATGACCTGATAATGAATAACGACCTCTAGTTGACTAAAACAATTAGTGAGTTCCGTCCAAAAAAATCATGATTCCTTGATCCAGACGGGTTAAAACATATTATATATCGTTAATGAGCTGCCAATTTTCCAATATAGAATTTCAGTTTTCACTGCCAAACTGGGAGGCAGATTAGTAGTATAGGAGGAGCTTCAAGTGTATTGTCTTTGATAATTGCAAGTGGCAGAGTAATTCCTGATGTGGAATCCAGATACTTGAAGTAGATGGTAAAAGGTGGGATGTACAAAGTGACGCATATAAAGTACCATATATCCAGCTCTAACCTGATCTACATTGAGCAAAGAGCTTTGAGACAATATCATCATATGGTCTGGCACTGCAAGAGCCTGTCTTATATTAGCTCAGTCTCCAGGGACTGAGGCCCTAAATAAGAAGAGCTGGAGGGCTTCAGAGAAGGCTGATAAGTGTAAGTTATATTGCTCTATGGATGGAACGTGGAGGGTCATCTTTATCGATGGAGGAAATATAATGTTGCAGGTCATTACTGTATCTCCTACATGTATATTGATTGCTCAGTTACTGAGACAAGCGGCTTCATGATCCAAGGCGTTTTCTAAGAGCTGAATCGCTACAATTCATTACTCATTTTATTTTTTATTTTATATTTTCACCATGAACTCAGGGTGTGCCTGGCAGGGAGCACCAGTTTTGTTGGGACCACAGGCGTTGATACCATGTGTTATAAAATTGGCAATATTTGAGGGATACACCGAAGGGCTTTTGCACAGGGTTCAACCCACTGAGCAATTAGGACCAACAATGTGATGATCACTGCCCTGGAAATAAAAAAATAGACTTAAAATAAATATGAAGCACTCGCTCCCACAACTCTTCTTTATTTAATATAATTAATACAGCTGATTCTCACTGTTACTAACTCTCAAACTACAAAAAAAACCTACCTTCCTCAATCATCACATCCCATTTATTTCATAGCAACTTCAGATGATACCACTTTCATGACTTAGTAACTAAATTCAAATATATCATCTGCATGTCAATTCTTCATTTGTTAATATCATGACGCCTAATTCAAGGCGATTTTTCAACAACTCAATATTGCCTAGTTTTGAGGCGCTCAAATTACCATTACTCATATCAATCTCAACAGATCCATCTGTTCCGCCCTCACAGCCTAGGTCTTATTGTCAAGTCATATTGGAATCAAGACATTCCTCCCTCCTTGACTGAATGATAAGGCTCTTATTGCTTATACGCCCGGAGGAATTTGCATGCACTCAGTTGATGATCCAACTGCTAGTGGGGTCCTTAATAGTATATGCATCTATACCTGTCTTCTCAATGACTTCGAATGATCTGATCCAGATACTGGCTAGCTTGTGTTTCCAGCCAAACCCATTTTGATCATGGAATAAGATCATGTCTCTATCCTTGAACTGTGTTAGTCCACTCTGCTGTACCTGATTGGCAGCCTGGCTTTTGATTCTCTTGGCTAAGCTGAATGAGTATGCTTCAGTTTGTAATTTGATCAGCATACTCATTAGAATGGTCAAATAGCGTTGTGGATCCATTCTGCCAGTGTCCTCTACACAGGAATATATGAGGGCGGGCAGAGCGGGGTGCTGTACATAAAGCAATTGGAAGGGATTTTCCCCATGGCAGAATGGTATTTAATGTAGGCAAACACCACGGTAGAAAGTAGGGTACTCCAATCAGAGGGCCTGTCAGTAACCAAATTCAAGAGTATGTTAACCAGGGCCCCATTAACCCATTCATCCATTCTGCTGGACTCAGGTGATACGGATTTGTTAGAACCCCATGTATGGCCATCAGCTTGTTAAGCTTAGGTAGAATGTTAAAGTGAAGTTGATCCCATTGTCAGTAAGGATGAATTAGGGACAACCGTGTCACTGTATTATACATTCCATAACAAACTTGGCCACCGTTAGTGCCCCCAAATTGCGTATTGGTCACGCCTCAACTCACCTGGTCAAGTGGTCAATTGATACCAGGATGTATTTGGACCAGTTTGCCCCTGTTGGCGAGGGACCCACAACATCAATCAAAACAGTGTTCCAGGCGAAGTGCAGCTTCACTAACTGGTATGAAGTCTTCTGGCGGAATGGCTTTTCCACTTGGCATTGGTGACAGGAGGAGATAGTATCAAGTACATCAAAGTTCATACTTTCCCAGTGATACCAAGGCCGCAATAATTCCATGGTATTATGCACTCCACCATGTCTAACCGCTTGGTGTGCACTCATGATAATAGTTGGGTGGGCGGAAGGTCTTTGGGATATTCACAGTAGTGTCCCCTATCTGCTTATATAATTCCCTATTTTTCTGGAACGTATTGCCCTTATTCCATCTAATACCTTGATGACCGGGGGCAGTTCATTGTCGTGCTTGCCACTAAGCATCTTATCAAACATGATATCACACAAGATCTGCCATAACTGCAATCATAGGTGATCTCAATAAACAATTGGCATTCTGGTGTTTTTCTTCAGGTTGGTGAAGAATTTCAAATTTGTATGCCTGCAATTTAAGAGCCCATTGGGCCAGACTTTCTTCTGGTTCTTTAAGATTTTGTAACTAACGTATCAAGGCATGATCCGTTACAGCTTTGAATTTCACCCCATGCAAATATACCTGAAATTTCTTATAGGCTTAGATCACCACCAAGAACTCCTGCTTGGTCACGGTGTAATTGTGCTCATGGATGTTCAAACTACAACTACAGTATGCTATGGGGTGCTCTTCTCCTTCCTCATTTTTTTGGGATAGGACTGCCCCTACAGAAGAAAGGAATGCATCCATCTGAACAATGAACTCTTTTTCAAAATTGGGATAGTTAGCACCAGCTCACTGGTTAATGCTGTTTGAAGCATATCAAAATTCCATTGTTGACGTTCCATCCATTTAAACATAATGTACTTTCTTAATAACTCAAATAGTGGGACCCCAATACAGCTGAAGTTAGGGATGAAGCGCCAGTAATATCTGACCATTCCCAAAAAGACCTGTATGTCCCACTTGCTGTTGGGTGGAGTCATTTTTTGAATAGCTTCCACTTTGGCTGGTTGAGGTCTCAGCCTTGTGGCATCAACCATAAACCCCAGGTACTCCAGCTGGTCCTTAAAGAAGTGGCACTTATGGGGTTTGATCTTGATGTTGGCCTCAGCGAGCCAGCAGAAAACAGCTTCTAGATGACTGAGGTGTTAAGAGAAGGTTTGGGAGAAAACATTAATGTCATCAAGGTATACAAGTACGCATGACAGTTTTAGATCCCCAAGGATAGTGTACATTGCCCGTTGAAATGTAGCCAGGGCATTACACAGCCCTTGTGGCATCCAGGTTGGTTGGAGAAGACCTTTGAATGTGATTACAGCGTACTTTTCCTGCTCCGCTGGCAGCAACTCAATTTGCCAGTAGCCTGAAATCAGGTCCATAGCTGAGAAAAACCGAGCTCCCACTAGTCAATCCAACGCGTCATCAATCCGCGGTAAGGGATAGGAGTCCTTTTTGGTGATGATGTTGAGCTTTTGGTAGTCTATTACTATAAAGTTGGTGCCATCCTTCTTTTTACAATAAGAACAGGAGAAGCCCATGGACTCTTCGATGGTTCAAGCATCCCTTGCACTAATAGCTTGTCAATTTCCTCAGTTAAAACTTCTTCCACCACCTCGATCAGTGGATCGGCCTTGACCTGATGGGAGGATGATCTCCAGTGTCCAGCTTATGAAATACCCCCCACATGCATCCTAAATCATAGTCAGCAACAGTGAAAATCTCTTTATATTTTTGAAATAAAGCGATTGCCCTATCCTTACGTGGTTCTGACAGCCCCATTAATTCATCACGTGATACAACTGCCATTACACTGAGCTGTGGTTTGTAAGCAGACCAAATTCCTCCAGTGACCCAAAGGCATGAACCAAAAGAACCTCCTCAATGGGGATTAATTGTACATATGCCACTATTTGGTGGTGGCGGATTTGCAGTGGTACCATTTGTATATTTGCAAGCAAATGTTTTTATATCCCCCTGCCCTTGTAAAATAATGCCTTGGGCCACATGTGGCTCAAACCGTGATTGCTGATAAGGCCCAATAACCTCCCATAGAGTCCATCTGGATTTTCAATCACCAAGTCAGTGTTCAATATAACTTGATGCCCAGATGGAATAGATATAGGTCTGGCATCTCAGAGTGGCAGCCCTTGATATTCATATATCTGTTGAGGAAGGGCCCAGGTTTTGCCCTTTAACCGTGGTAGCACACTGAAATTACTCCATCACTATAAGCTATATTAATATTCCCCATATGCACCAGATCATTTGGCACTCTGCTAGAGGTGAAGTGAATTGAAATTCGCTGACCCAATATTTCAAGAGTCTCATTCATCATATCAATAACAGCCCCAAAGTGTCGCAAGAAGGCAGTTCCAATTAACAGATTGTAAATTCTATTTGGTAACATTATATCTGGAGCTACCATGACAATAGAACCAAACCTCAGTGGAAGCGCACTTTATGCTCCCTAAGAGACCATATTTTCCACTCCAGCAGTGCCATATACCATCTGGTGTTCCACATCCAGCTTTAATGCCAGCCTGGCCACCAATTTGGTGGAGATTATGTTGATGGGGTGTTAAAATATTGGGCTTAGTTGCTCGCTTTTCAGCCCTGGATTTCAACTGCACAGATTCATGGATCCTGGCATTGATTATTTGATAGACTGGGCAGTAATAGTATGAAGACTATTATTATAGTTGGTTGCCCAAAAGCCACGTTGAGAGTAAAGTCCAACACTAAACTAGTGCTTCTTCTTGAAGATACTCTGGTAGGGAACACTATCCCTATTCCCTTTTCGCAGAACCAGTTGGAGATCTTGATATTGCTAACCTAATGATATCTGATCCTTGCACTCTTCTCTTAATAGTGATGTTAAACCAATGTTAACCAACTAAAGCTAATATCAAGTTGAATCTAATTTTTATTAGGGAATTATGTGGGGTTTTTATAGTTTATAATTGGCACACAACTTTTCAGCTGTCCAATGAGAATATTTGTGCTCCTATACTGGTTTTGCCCCTTAGTGTTAGGTAACAAATCTCGTCAGGTACTGTTGCCTTGGGTTTTCTAGGCTGCGTAATTCTCAGGCGTTCAGCAGTCTAAACAATTAGTATTAGGCACATAAAACTGATTGTTTTGACTGATGATGATTCCATGTTTCCTCCGGCGTTTGAACGTTTTGGTATTTTCTTATTACTCCAACCCATTCTGTTCTGAACAGTTCCCTATAGTTTGGCTATTGGGGATTATCCCAATATTGAATTATTGCTTAATTTTATTGGGGATGATGCCCAACGAAATTATCATCTATTGGCGGCCTCAAATATCATTGGGGATGATTCCCATCGAAATTGTCATCTGTTGGCGGCCTCAATTAGCATCAGGTTTGATGCCCAACAATAATTTATAGTTGCAAACCTCTAATATCATTGAGAAACCATATAACAATATTCTCATCAGTCAGCCACTATTTCTGACCCTTTACAATTATAATCATAATTGTCAAATCTCATATTTGGTCAAAGAGTTGGACTATGTGGTCATCTGCAGTTCCGACATGGGGGCACCGGTATCTATGATGGCATGGAATTGGGTCTTAGCTAAAACCAGGTCACAGTAAGTACAATTGGCGTAAGATTCATCTCAACTGTTTATAACATGGACTTCTAAAAAATCCTTGTTTCCAAGGAAACATGCAATCCCCTCATTAATTCTGGGGTATTTTTTTATAATATTTTGACTGGAATAGCGACGCTTACTGATTGCAAGAAAGATGCATCCAAGGAGGGTCTAACTTTTCAGGGGTTACTTGGTTAAACATTTGACAAGCATACAGCTCAACCTGCATCTGAGACCCCTTTTCCGCCATAGCCGTTGACTGTACTTGAGTCAAAACATTCACCCCTCCAACTGGCTGCTGATATAAAACTGACTCATTGTTCAAAGAAACTTCCGCTGAACATTCTAATTTGGGTTCAGGTGGGACGTTTGGGTTTGGTATAGAAGAGACAGAGAGTTTCTTATCTACTCCGCTCTGATTTTTCCTGGCCATACTGTTCTGGCTCTACACACGAGACCAGTTGATTAGGGCACCATCGTGCCAGATGCCCCTGATGACTGAACTTGAAACAGCTGACCCCATAAGGCCCACTTCTTTGATTAATGCAATACAATTACGTCAAGAGTTGGGCTGAAAAGGATCATCATAAACAGGTCTATGGCGATAGCTGGCTCGAGGATGATAAGCAGAAATAGGGTGGATGTTTAACTGCTGATGATAACTTGGTGAAATTTGAACTGAACTGACAAAGTTCCCCAAATATGATGGTTCAGCAGTTATAGCAGAAGGATTCCGCTTGCATTAGGTGGAGGGAAGTTGGCTGATATAAGATGCACAAAACCGAACAAGTTTAAGCAAAGGTACATCTTCATCCAACAGTAGGGCCATTACGTTATGTAATTCATGGTATGGCTTCACAGCAGAAGTCATTGCAGTATGCACATCAGCTTTAGATAAAACTCTAGCCCCAATTAGCATGTGAGCTTCCACTGTAAATCACTCAGCAAACGTGGTGATGGTTTCATTCTGCTGAAACTTGATGGTCAAAAATTCAGGCTTCCGCTGTGACATCTTTGCAGTTCTGCTGAACAACCACAGCACCGTGTCTTTGACTTCTTGGTATACAAGGGAACTACCTGAAAGGTAACAGATGACTTGATTAGCACTTCCAACATCCAAGGAATAAACCAACAGGTTTGCTCTTTGTCAATCTGAGACACCTTCAGTTGCAACTTCAAATCACTTAAAATACCCATGAATATTCCCTTCACGATTGAATGAGATCAGCTTATTGCAGTAGACCTCTGGAGCAGCTCATCTTGTTTTTAAGCACAGCATCTAATGCCAGTTTCAGCTCTGCATAGGTAAATGACCCAAAGTGTCGGGTAGGATATTTATCAAAACAACATTGATGCAACATAGCTGGCAACTGAGTTTTTATCATTTATAATTGATCAATGGGCCCCCTGTAGTGAGCACCACTGTTATAAAATTGGCAATATGTGAGGGATACACCGAAGGGCTTTTGCACAGGGTTCAACCCACTGAGCAATTAGGACCAACAATGTGATGATCGTTGCCCTGGAAATAAAAGAATAGACTTAAAATAAATATGAAGCACTCGCTCCCACAACTCTTCTTTATTTAATATAATTAATACAGCTGATTCTCGCTGTTACTAACTCTCAAACTACAAAAAAACCTACCTTCCTCAATCATCACATCCCATTTATTTCATAGCAACTTCAGATGATACTACTTTCATGGCTTAGTAACTCAATTTGCCATATCTCATTGGTTACATCAATTATTCATTTGTTAATCTCATGATGCCTAATTTGAGGCTATTTTCTGAAAACTCAATATTGCCTAATTTTGAGGCGCTCAAATACCATTACTCATACCAATCTCGTCAGATTCATCCATTATGCCCTTACAACCTATGTCTTATCATCCAGTTATATCAGAATCGCAACACCATGTATCCCTAATTTTTATGGTTGGGGACCCAAAGATCCTGGGTGTTGTAATATACCTTTTTGCTTTTCTTGGTCAAAAGCTTAACTCCACATACATATATAGTGGTAATTCCTAAATATGTTCATCCCTAGGTTAATAGATAGGCCAATTTTACTTAAAATGCAAAAAAGAAAGTAAACTTTTGCTTAGAACTCACAAGATAAGGGAGATCATGGAGGTTTTTCAGTAAATCTCCAAGCTGTCTGTCAATATTTAAGGATCGCTTACTTGATTAATTAAATCCTGCACAGTAAATTGGGCTGAAGTTTAGCTGGTGGATTCTCAATATTGCCAGTTGCTTATAATTTTAGATCTGTTCAGAAAAGCTCTAAGCATATTCAAATGGCTCTGATTTTTCTGGCTGACTTTGGGTTCAATTTTCCCTTCATAATTGGGAACTTCAGCTGAGGCAGGAAAAGTTGCAAGCTGGGGGTCCTGAGATCCCAGCTTGCCAACACTTTCCAAAAGCAATTTTAGATACAAATTGAATAAAGATAAAATAAAATAGACTTTATTTAAGACTAGATTAAATGATAATTATTCATTAGGCCAGGTGCCGTTATTTATACCTCTAGGGCATCTCCTGGACACATTCAAGCACGCAATCTCAACAAATATTTTACCACCTCAGTTTGGCCCTTAAACTGATATGACTAAGATCTATTCTTAGGTTTATTGGTGGAAAAATACTCTCATATTTGGGAGGATTTCAGGAATGAAAATTGCAACAATTCATGTGCAATTTGGTCCTAGGATAATCTCAAAATGAGATTCGTCATACTGCTGATGAAATACAAATTCTGGGAAATTTTGTGGTCGATTTAAATAAATGATGTACCCTTAATTGGGCCATTAGTAGGCCTCTCTTGATAACACTAAATACCCCCACATGGGCAGTCCATGTGCAAGTGCTATCATGTCAGTTACATGTACTGACATACAAATGTGCCCTAAGGCGGGAAATTGATTACATTATTCATTTTTTGATTGTCCATGCGACTTTTATATGTTAACTTCAGGTTGGTCCCAAATAATTTTGTATACAATTTCTTAATATTGGTCCCAATTAATTGGGACTAGCTGCCAATGATTGGGGCAGAGATAATTGGCCCAACTGTGCGAATGTATTTAGCCCAAGCTGCCAATAATAATTAAAAGAATTGATGTTGAGTTGATCAATCTGGCTGAGTAGTTGCAGAGAAGATTAACCTAAATGATGGGGATATTTGGCCCAAGCTTTTGTAATATATCTAATCCATCTAGCAATAATTAGCCTGATCCATGTTATTGTAACAGGTTTTAATTAGATTACTAGTTTAAGCATTAGATGAGAAATTGGCTCAATCTGTAGATTGTTGTAGGGTTTATTTTCAAGTCAACACAGAATTTGGCACAGTCCAAGCAAAGATCTATAATTTTCACAAATTGGTGATTCTGATGCAGGCTAGTTATCTCAGTCAAATAGGATCTGCTCTCTGCATGGATCAGTTTTGAACCCTGAATTTAGGAAACTCTGAGGGAGCAATAGTCAACTGCATAAGTCAGAGGTTGATATCCCAACTTTGAGAGTCCTTTAATATTCTCATGGATTACCATAATAAATGTTTGTGCTATTTGGTTGGATTGGGATCAATTTTCCTTCAGCCAACGAATCTGAATCTCTAATTCAGATATGAGTCCCAATACTCCTAATATTTTTGAGTGCATACTTGGTACTGGGAAGTGGCAATTGTTTCGTTGGGTTTAATTCCAGCAGAGTCTCCCTGAGATGCAACCACTAAATCCTCACGTATGTTTTCTTCTTTGTTATAATAGATTAAGTTGAGTGTTTGGTCGTTCCATTTTCTTTGAGATTCTTGATAGTCATTTTGGTGGACGGGGGCATCTTGGTAAACTTGTGGGGTACAACCCTTGAGGGCTTCTGCGCTGAGAGAGAGGCAATAGCAGAGATAGCCAATATGATGTCCATCATCATTACTGATAAAATGAGTGTGGATCCTCCATCAGTTAAGGTAGTTCCTTAAAGATCGCCAGACTAGTTGAAAACATATAAAAATTTAAAGAATCTTGGTTAAATTAATGTTCTATTAAGGTTAGTAAAAAAATAGCCCAGAACTCTGCCATCAGCAGAGAACTGAGCTTTTATAAATAAAGGGAAGTGGAGGGCGTGGATTTGGAAACATTTCTTACAAATGGACGATTTTTTTACTAAAACGTTGGCATTTTTGCATTAGGGCTCAGCTTGCAAATTGCGAGTGCCTCAATCTGAAATTTTGTTGCCAAATTTTTCATTTTCATCGGGGTTCCAGAATGGCAGCATATCTCACAAAAATTATTAACAAAATTTACTTTCCCTTTGGAGGGATCAATGTCAGATTGGGTTTGGGGCTGATTTTCCTTTGGTAATTTGGCCACAATCTGAACAATCATGCCAGATTTCATTGCAGATTGTTGTGATTTTTATTATGTAGGCTTTGCAATTCAAATTTCCCAGAGAAATCCTTTCCCTTTGTTTTTTTGACTTGCCATAACATTGAGTCAAGGAGCCTCAGCAGAAGCCCACCGCTTGTCAAGCGTGTGCCATAAATTGACAATATCTCCAATGGAAGGGCCCAGGGACGTTCCACCTTCTTAGATCGAAGGGGGAGAATCAACCAATTCATTTTTATGAGAGCAGCCAGGATCCTTAAATTACCTTTTCCTAAAAGGACAAGGTCTACTTCTCCTTCTGGAGCCCATACTAGGACATAGCTTTTGTGAGTTAAGGGCAGCTTAATGGCTGTGAGGGTCTGGGGTTTCATTGCAGCAGGCTTTGGGGCAGAAGGATTTTATTCATGGAACTCAGTGATTAAATACCAAAAAATGTTACAACTGTGGGCCAGAAAATTTTTTGTAGTAGGTGGAGTACCCTTTCCATGCCACCAAGTATTGGACCCCTTCTTATATTTCCTCAAACCCAAGATTTGCTCCACCTCAACTTCTGGCACTCCTTACACAAAAAGGGTTTGACCTCCACAGGTTGGCTCCCTCTGAATGGTGACAGCGCTGACACATAGAAGGACTTATGGATCTTACAGTGTGGTGGCTAATTCACAAAAAAGGACCCATTATTCAAGACTTTACTGATGGGAATGGTCCTGCCCTTTTACAGGCCAGTTTTGGCAGGGTACCTTTAGGTATATAAGTTTCATGTCCACCATCATCTGATCACCCAACTAACATTCAGGCGCTGCTCTCTGTTTTGGTTGGTGGAATGCTTGGCATCCTGGGAGGCTTTTGTTAATTGCCTCTGAACCTGCTGGTGTATTTTCTGAACTTGTGTTGCGAATTTCCGCTGCAGGAGCATTTGTTTGAATTTGGGAGCCAATTGTAATTGCTGTGTTGTAGCTTAAGTTGGCATACAGCAGCGACATTCCAGTAGAGGCTTGCATGGAATTTTCATATGTGAACTGGGACAAGGTCAGATCTCTAGCCCAAGTATATTGAGCAACTGAGGCGTAACACTGGAGATACCGCTCTAGGTACTGGCTAGTTCACTTGGTTTGTTCATCAGACTGGGGGTGATAAGCCAATGATTGACAGGGTTTGATGTGAAGTATTTTTCAAAGGGCCTCCCAGAATCTAAATGTTAACTGTGGTCCCCTATCACTAGTTTATCTTCTCTGGTACCCCAAACATATTAGAGATGGGTCACAAATAAGTGGACCATGTCTTCCTCCATGGTTGTAGTTAAGCATGGGATTAACAGACCATATGTAGTGATTATGTCCATGACTACCAGAATCACATCAAACCCCTTTGATGTGGGTAGACCTGCTATGAAGTTGTCTGATACCAATGTTTATGGTCCCACTGATTGTTTTAGTTGATAGAGGAGCCCATCTCACCCAGTTTGCTCAGATTTGGATTGCGCGCAGGTCAGGCAGAATTCTATCCAAGATGTCACATCCTTTATAATTTCATTCCAGTCATACGTTCTCTTTATTAAGTTAATAATCTTCTTTCCTCAAGGTTGCCCCATATTCAGCGGGTCATTATGTTCTCTATGACTCAGGGTCATAAGCTTTTGGGCACCCATATGCGATTTTGAAAGTAAATCGCCATACCCTTTTCTGAGTACCAACTTGAGGGGCTTTTCCCCAACTGTATTTAATCCCCAAGAATTTGCCTCAATAGTTTCTGCTTGCACATCCAGTACTGCATCCAAGTGGGGCCCTATGGCACTGTTTGGTGGGCTTGGTTCAGGAGGACCTTGTCACGTGGGCCCCATGGCGTTGTCAGGGGGCTCAGTTGTGGCCGTTGGGGATGAGATTGAGGGTGTTGCGGGATCATAATAGCAACAATGGTTTCTGTTCTTCTGATGTATCAGACAGCGCTTGTTTGAGAAAATTACTGTAAAGAATTTAGCCTCTTCCATGGGGTTGATTTTAATTGACAGGCTTCTGCTTAGTATTTCCAGCAATAGGTGCGTAGGCCATTTACAAACACATATTGAAGTTTAAGTTGAGCCGGTCTCAGTGGGTTCTGGTTTGTCTGTGCACCAATTTCCGCTACTTGTAATATTAATAATGCAATTTTTATTCCATGCACACTGCCACCGCGTGATTTGCTTTCTGCAGCAAATACTTCCAATGTATCATTGACAATGCTACTGTGGCCAGCTCTTTATCATAAATTGCTCATGACCGTTTGGCGCCTGTAAAATTCCTGGAAAAGTATGACAATGAGTGTTCGCAGCCATCACGCTCCTGTAGCAAGGCTGCTCCTACAGCTGTGTCAGAAGCATTGCAAGCTAAAAGAAAAGGTTTATATTCATCAGTATGCCTTAGAACTGGCGCTGAGGTAAAATCACTTTGACAACCTCAAAGGCTATTGTCATTCCACTGTCCATGTGAATGGCACGTTCTTTCCCATCAGTGGGTGGAGGGGGGAAAGTTTCGAAATCGCTGGTGAAAATTTCTCCAAAAAAGTGACAGATCCCGGAAAGCTGCATAGCTGCAACTGGCTAGTGGGCGTTTCCCATATCTGTATCACTTCAGGTTGGAGGGTGCAATAGTGTGCCCTATTTTAAGCACCACATTTCGCAGGAACTGCACATCCTCTTTAAAAAATTGGCATTTTGATGGCTTTGCATGTAGGCCCGCACATTGCAAGGCAGCCATCACTACCAGATCCTTATCATGTTTCTCAGGGGTAGGGGAATGGACTAGATTGTCATCAATATAAGACACTGCGCATGTAAAGCGGAGGTTGCCAAACTCATGATTGGTAAACCTCTGAAAAATGGCAGGGCATTCTTCAGCCCAAATGGCATGACTCAGAAATGGTATATGCCATGGTAGGTGCATATCGATGTCAGCCATTCTTGTACCTCCTTTACTCAGACTTGGTGGAAGGCGTTGACTAAGTCTAGCTTTGAAAATACTTTGGACTTAGCAATTGCTTGAGAGATTGCAGCCTCCAGTGGGAGGGAGTATGGGTTTAGTACCATAAAATTGTTTAAGTGACCATAATTTTTACATTGTCACAAGGCCCCATTGGGTTTTTGGGAAAACTTATAGAGTATTACACCAGCGAGGTTTTCTTTATCAGCCATCCCTTGGCTATCATTTCATCATTCCAAATCTTCTGTGCTTGATCCTCAGCCGCCGTGTATGGTTATAGTGGGCAATTAATCTTAATGAGATCCACTGTTAGGCGAAAATCTTTGTCAAACTTGAAGTGGGGTGGCAATCAGTTCGCTTTGTCCACGTCAAATAGTTCTTTGTATGGTTCCAGTATTGCAGGCATTGTGTGGAGGTCAGTGACTGCACCCAAGGCGGAGTATTCCACCTTTGTTGCTAGGGAATTTTTCTCGCCAATGTGAGGAGCAGGGGAATTTTGCCATGGTGATAGTATGTTGAGAAAACGAGCATATTTCGCCTAAGATTAATTATAACTGACTTTTGGCACCCCCAATTTACCCCCAGAATCATGGGGTAGAGTAGGTCTGGAATTGCTGAGAAGTTGTTGTGGAACTGGTGTTCATTGGCTGAGAAGTTTAGCAGCTTGCGTTAAGACAGAGTGACCATTGGTACTATAGAAGCCCCTATGATATGCGCTCCTGTGGTGACCGCCAATTCTAATGCCTGTACCATCTTGGGGTCAATAATGTTTTCTGCTGCTCCCATGTCCACTAGTGCATTCATCACTGCACTTCTGGAGCCCACTATAATGTCCGCAGTGAATAGGAAATAAGCTTGATCAAATTTATTGAGGTTGTTCAATGCGCATACTTCTGTGGTGGTGGCTGCAATTGTGAAGTGATCCTGTGATTGGATGAGATTGGGAAGGCATTGCTACCGCTTAAGCATATGAGAGCGGGGATGACGTGTGATCCAACAAATCTATCAGGGGACATACATGGCTAAGGTCCTCAACAAAGGGATTACGCCAGCGATCCTCCTTGATTTGATCCATTGTTTCTATTTTATAGGAAGAAAGTGTGAGGACTCAGAACTACTGGTATGAGCACAATAAATGGAGCTCTGTCTGATATTTCCTGAATAAGTTCATGATTATGAGTAGCTTGTCCTGAATTGATAAAATCCCCAGAACCTCCATCTATAGGGTGGATGATCCGTGTGATAGGGTGGCGGGCTGGTCACAGTGTGTGATTTCAGAGAGGTGTGTTTATTCTTCTTGAATTTTGGGGGGATGCATGGGGTGAGGGCCAATAGCTTCAGCATGTTAGGGGGACCTCTTGCTGATCTAGTTCCACCAAGGGGGTGTTAGTTACATTGCCCAATACTGGACCTTGTTATGATTCATTATCCACTTTTCCCTCCTTGTTGAATCTCATGAGGACCCCATTCTTGGGGGTGGAGGGGAGTGATTTAGTATAACGGACGTGTGGCTTTATTATAGCTAACTTTTGGTAGGTCATATTCCAGAGAGAGACTCAAATTTGCTGGGCTAGCTTGTATGTCCCCTCCAGAGTTTGGGGCTTTTTGTACCATGCCATGTGTGATCCAACTCCTTGGTTGAGAGAAGCCAAGAATGCAGCAATGGCAATTTCCACTGGTAGTTCAGAGACTTCGCAAGTTGGTGTAACCCTTAATGTAGTACTCCAATTTGTGGCCATTCTCCATTGTTGAAATAATTGTTAAAGGAGTTGTAGCCTCAATGCCGGCGTGGCCATCATGGACAAAATTATTATAAAAATAATGAGGGAGGTGCCTCCCTCAGTCATGGATTTGGTACAAGAGGGTGTGGGCACAGATTTTGGCCTTGTCACCCAAGGCGTCCAACAGTGCCTAGGATTGTTGGTCCTCTGAGGCCTGTATGGTTCTGTTTAAAGTAGCTCACAATTTGAGCCCTGCCAGAAATCCCAACACCTGGCGGGCCACTTCATTAGAGGGACATGAGTCAGGACCTATCACTGTTATGTTGCACACTTGAGCACTCGAGGGTGGTAAAAACAGCTGCACTGCTCAAATGACAGTCTTTTCATAATGGCCTTGATTAATGCCACCCATGATCAGCAGGTCAGGAGGGCAAGCATGAGCCCATGTAAGCTCTGTTTGGCTGTTGACAAGCCCAGGTTCAGCAGAACCTGGGCCAAAGATATGAAAGCAGTGTTAATTGGCTGGGTTGTTATATCAGACAATTGACATATTAAATAAATACTGGGCTTTCCATCAAGGATACTTTAATACCCTTTAAAGGATCTATAATCCGCAAGGCATCACCATGATAATAATATGTGAATAAGAACCATGCAGGGAAAAGTGCAGAAAGTACTAGTCTATGAACATCATTCCTTCTCTGACCAGTAAGCTGATTGTTGGAACTAATTGTTACCACGCTTTGAGTATGGGGTCAAACTACCAAAGTTGGCGGGAGGATTATGCCATCCATTGGTGTTTTCCATTTGGGTGGGATTCTGACTCATCTGAATATTCACCTGATAACGTACGGCAACAAGTATATTGTCAGGTTTGATTCACACTGTTTCACTTCAAATAGCATCTACTGAATCGTCATTCCTGCTTTCCCATGATTGGGTTGACTTGGATTAAGTAATGTGTTAATAAGCTCTCCTTGAGTTGATTTTGGGCCATACTCCAAATACTTTTAAGCAAGTACTTGGTACTGGGAAGTGGCAATTGTTTTCAGGTTTAATTCCAGCAGAGTCTCCCCAAGATATGACTGCTGAATCATCATTTCCATTTTCTTCATGGTATGGATGGATTAAGTTAAGTCTTTGGATGTTCTGTTTGCTTTGAGATTCTCAATAATCATTTTGTTGGATGCAGACATCTTGCAAAATTTGTAAGGTATAGCTCCCAAAAGTTTCTGTGCTGAGAGAGCAATAGCAGAAACAACCAATATGATGGCCACCATCATTAATGATAAATTGAGTGTGGACCTCAATCAGTTGAAAAGTTCCTTAATGATCGCCAGGCTAGTTAAAAACATATAAAATATTCAAAGAACCTGGCAAACCTAAATGTATATTAAGGATAGTAAAAAAAACCCAGCACTCTGCCACAAGCAGAGCACTGGGCTTTTATAATTGAAGGGAAGTGAGGGGTGGGGACTAAGGAATATTTCTTATAACTGAACATGAAAATCCTAATATAGCGCCAGGACTATTTGCATCATGGCTTAGCTTGCACATTGCGGTGCCTTGACTTGCAGTTCTTGTTGCCAATTTTTTTGTTTCCATTGTGTTTCTAGCATGGCAGCATATCTTGCAAACTTCTTAAGAAAATTACCTTTCCCTTTGGAGGGATCGTTCCTGGATCCATTTTGGGGCTGATTTTCCTGTTGGGACTTTAGCCTCAATCTGCCCAATCATGCCCAGATTTTATCGCAGATTTGTTGCAATTTTTATTATTTAGGCTTTGGCCGAATAAAATTCACTGGAAAAATCCTACCCCCTTCATTTTTTGACTTGTTGTTACATTGAGTTGAGGGTCTCAGCATAAACCCACCTCTCATCAAGGGTGTGCCCTAAATCTGATAATCTATCCAATAGAAGAACTTGGAAACGTGCCCCATTCTTAGATCAAAAGGGGTAATCAATCAATTCATTTTATGGGGGAAGCCATGATCATTACAGCTTTTAGATGTATGCAACTCTACATTATGGCTTTTGTTATTGTATAAGATCATAAAAATCCTTCTAATCAATTGGTAAAAATTGTATCATAGTTTTTTAATTTTATATTTAGATTTTTAAATTTTATCTGAGGTGGGTCAACCTAGGGACAATATCGCACCAATGAAGGGAAGTGAAGAAAATGAAAAAGGAGGATAAAACCTCGAAGACCTCCATGCATGTCATATGATAGGCCAGGAACTCCATGGACCGCCTTTGCTATTTTCTATCTCAGTTCAAGGCATTGGTGTACAAAGCTAACACAGTCATTGTTGTCCCCTACCCAAAGTTCATCTACTAGGATTAAACCCAGGGAGGCAGAAGTAGAGAGTCCATACTCTACCGCTGGGCTATCCTCCCCTTTTTTCAATTATTTTATTTAGCTGAGGTAAGCTGACCAGGGGATGGACATTACCAAACTAAAAACTTAAACTAAAAATAATATAACTAATTGATTCAAACAAAACGCCCAAATGAGCGATTGAATGAATCACTCCAAACAGAACAACCAACCAAGTGGGCAGCAGAAACCGCTTATCTCTCCATGACAGAAGGAGAGGGGGGCTCGGGGGGCTCATCTTCAGCACCAGCTATCTCTTCCCAAATTAGGGTACATGTCAAGGCAGATAGTAAGGGCGGTGGGGCATCAGCAGTATGTGGTTCAATATCACTGATGATTGGTACTTCTTAGTAATTGCCAACCATAAAAATGCAGTAATATATTCAGCTAAAGCTATTTTTGGCTTTAATACAGGCGTCTGGTAGTTTAACGAACATTGCAATGTTGGTTCAGGTAATCTTAGCTTTTGGATTCCGTGCTACAATTACCACATTATGGATAACGTTGGTGACATTTTTGTGTAGTTGTTTTACGTTAATCTTACTTTTTGAGGTAAGAATTTTGGGGATAACAGGAGGTGGAACTCCTCCTTCAAGCGCTGTCACTGATTTAGTGGTGGCTTTTCATAGAGAATGGCAATCGGTTGTGGCAGCTGCTTCTACTGCAAGCTGGTGGTCACTGTGGGTTTGGTTTGGAATTTGGCTTTGGGGCATATAAATAAGGGGAAATTCTGCATCTCATTTTTTAATACAGAACTAAAAACTTGCAGCGATGGTTCTTCAATGATATTACCTGATTTGTCAATTTCATCCAAAAAATTCACATAGGTTTTGGCAAAATTGAATTGGGGAATTGGTGTATGGTTGAGGATTGATTAATTTGTTGGATGTTAAATGGGGTCAAACTGAGGTCCAATCATGCGCTTAATTTTGAGGAATCATGTGTGGCACTGAGGCAAGGTGGGTACTGATTGATGGCTGCAGGTTCAGCTGCAGTAACAGGCTTTAGGGGAGGGGGAGGTAGGATCATACCCCATGCTGGAATTAGCACAGGGTGTGCGGCATATTGGTGGCTGTTGGATGAACTATCAGTGCTGTCAGAAGCTGCTAGATATGAGCACTTGTATTTTGAGTGGTCTAACTTGAAACAGGTGTACACATTGTCCATCCGCCCTCGATTGTGACCCAGATGGATGGTGGGGGCAGAAGGGATAGCAGCATGAGGGGGAATTGATGGGGCAATTTTTCATTTCAGGGCTGATTGTGGCATATGCCTGAGGCCCAGTGAGGCGTGTGTCCCCATTTGGTACCACAAATTGCAAGATAGGGTTGGCGCCATAGGCTGACAAACCCTCCATCAGCTCCTGGTGGAGCACCTCAGGGGGAAGGTGGGTAGGCAAATCTGCGAACTGAACCACCAAGGTGGTGTCCGCTGGGAGCCAGGTTTATGTTGTTAGGAGAGGTGTATTCTGGAAGACCAGGGGCACTGTTGCTGCAGTGGCAGCATCAGCTTCACAAGTGAAGCCAAAATTGAAATACCCCTTATAGGGGCAGAAGTCAATCTTCAGGCGGGTGTCATCACCTGAGCCATTTTGGTAATGGCTTGGTCATTGTATGGGAAAAGTTTTTCATATTTGACCCTAAGGCCAAAATGCATGTTGCTCCGAGGGAGCACCAAGGGGCAGTGGGGCACCACTTGGGATTGAGCAAGGTGTGTGTCAAGATCCTTGGGATGAACGAATCATCCCAAGGGTTTGAAATGACTGGGCGAGCCAGTCTGAGTGCACTTCCTTGTCAGACAGAAAACCATGGGGGGAGTTTTGCCGCTGCCCCACACTGGGGCAGCTGGTGGGGACTCCAATGACATCAGAGTGAAACTATGGCAGGTGATTAAGTTTTTACTTTTTATTAGCCATATAAATTGTTTGGTTGTTACACTGATTAGAAAGATAATCCTCCCTTTTTTCAATTATATTATCTATGGATTAATACATATATTATTTTATGTTATATCTTTTATATACTAGAATATAATCTGTTTATTATTCTATTATATATCTTTTTAATTTTGTCTAAATAGTAAGTAGATTTTCATATTTATAAACTATAGTGAAGAAGATTTTTATTATAATTTTCTATTATCTTTAATGTAAATAATATATAATACTAATCTATTACAAAACTAGAATATAGTAGAGTTGATTACATGTTGTAACTTTGGCTTGGAAAGGCTTGCTGTTGCTTTTTACCTTGAATACAACAATGTAACTTAGGGGCTTTTTTGTACCACTTATATTAAGATAAAAGAAAACTAATAAACACTAAGAAGTTTTTCTAAAACTTTTTTTCCGCTTGAGTTCACTTTTGAGCAATTTAATTAAGTAATAAGAAAAAAAATCTAACTTTGCCACCTGGTCACGCTCTTTATGACATGTCCGCAGATCAGCTGCCTGCTGCTCCAATATGGGGTAGGAATGCTACACCACCTAGCGTTTTCTGCCCTGCAAGCAAACATGTTTGCATGGGGTCAAATATCCCACCATCTTCATCCAGCTGTTTTAACCCCCATGGGATTTAGCACTCCACCTGGCATGCATCCACCCTTCTCGCCCCATCCTCTCGCCCTCCCTCAATCCACAATCCAATTTTGCCTCTGAGTTGACTACAGGCGTTTATTCCCATATGCTGAAAAGGCAATTATCAAATTGGCCACCGCTGTATTTGCACCACCTGGCTTTATCAATTTCCACCCTTTTAAGAGCTATTTTGATATTGGATTACAGACAGAGGAGGCTGCTGCAGCAGTGGCTTCTACTCTCCTTATTTTTAAAAATACTCTCATACCTACTACCTGAACTTTCCTACCTACAGATACCTTAATGGTGGTATCCCTTCATCCTTCCCTTCCCACCTCCCACCCCAAGTTTTGTACAATCAGCTGATGGCGGGGCATCTGCCGTATGGCTCCCAACCCAACCTCATCTTTGCTGTTCCTTCTGGTGTGGAGCACCTTTCTGCCCCTCGCGCAACTGCTGCCATTATCCCACACCACCCCGCCATAGCCCACCAAATCCCCCCATGCTTGTATTGCAGCAGCGCCTGAGCACTTTTTTTGGGCTTGGGTAGATAATGGTCACCAAACTTGTCTCCTCTGTTTTGGACTCAACCATTCCAAAAATCCTGCCCCCAAGCTACTTCCTCTAATGCAGCTTCAGAGCCACATTCAGTGGGTTCTGAATGGGGCATTTTCTGATCCATCCCACCCAACATTCTTGTTTGATGTGACATAGTGGAAAATTAGCACCCACCAAATCAACTACCCACATGAACCCACCCAATTCTACTCCCGCCAAACAGATTTAGGCTTGGACCACTACCTGCTTAAGCAACCCATTTACCCACTACCACCCACCCAACTTCTGATGCCACTATTCTCATGAACTAGAATCCATGGAACCTATTGGCTGAGATTGACAAATCAAGTAACGTTATTATGAGTGAGCAAACTGGTCAACCTCTCAGCGAGTTCAATTGTGGTCAGGCTGAATTTATTTATGATTTTGATGATACCTCACCCACCAAACGTTTCACTTTTAACCCAATGCCGTCCCCTACCAAAGTGACCACCAGCTTGCTTTAGCTGCAGTGGCCTCTCCCCAGTGCCCAAACCTACACAAAGCAGTGGCTAAATCATTGGCTCTATACCAACTAGGGCTGCCCTCACTCTACTTCCCCCCAATTTCACCAAATCTCCCCGCAGCAATATCTCAAAATTATTTGATGATGCCAAAGCTGCCATCATGCATGTCGCTAAGCTAGCAGATTTTAACCCATCTGCTAAAATCACCCACCGGCTTATCTCAGATTTTGCTAAACTACCAAAAGCCCACATTCAAGCCAAACTTCACTTAGTGGAATTTGTTGAAGCTGTCTACCACGTTAATCTTGATGAGGAGGTGGAGAACTCATTACACTACCATTCACCCACACTATGCTGATGCCCTGATGCCCTGTCTCTCCGCTTTAGTCCATCTCTCCAACCAATATGACATAGTTGTGGTGAACTTGTCTGCAGAAAAACTTCCTGACCCCTCCTCACTCTCATCCATGGTGGGTTAGCAGTTTCCACTTCCCACCTGGGTTGTTGTTTTTGTTTTGTCTTCCATATTGTTCTTTTGATTGGGTTATTTAATTTTACTTTAGTTTTTGACTTTTGGTACTGTCCATTCCCTGGTCGGTATACCTTAAATAAGTTTAAAAATTAAAAATTAAAAATAAAACTAAGAAGTTTTAATTTTATAGATTTTATTAGGTGCTGCATGAGGTTAAAAAAGAGAACACACTTACTAGATCAATAATACTATTTAAACTAACTCTCTCTTCTCGGCGTAACTTTCCAAGAAAATTAATTTTGGTAAATTAAAAGCAAACACTTAATTGCACACCAAAGTCTTGCTCTCATGTCATCAGATCCCCTGCCAACTGTCCCAGCGTGGGGCAGCAGCGAAACTCCCCCTTCCATTTTCCATCTGACAGGAAAACGCGCTCATACTGGATCGCCCAGTCATTCCAAACCCTTGGGATGATTTGTTCCTCCCAAGAATCTCAATGCCCATCTCGCCTGAACCCAAGCAGTGCCCCGCTGCCCTTGGTGCTCCCCGGAGCAACATGCATTTTGGACTTAGGGTTGAATATGGGAAATTCTTCCCCTACGATGACCAGTACATTATCAAAATGGCTCAGGTGGTGATGACACCAGCCTGCTTTATTGACTTCCACCTTATAAGGGGTACTTTGATCTTGGCTTCCCATGTGAAGCTGATGCAGCCACTGTGGCAACGGTGCCATTAATTTACAATAATATTCCCCTCCCACCAATGTGGACCCAGCTCCCAATGAAACCACCTTGGTGGTCCAGTTCGCTGGTTTTCCCACCCCCCCCCCCAAAGTGCTCCACCAGGAGCTGATGGAAGGTTTAGCAGCCTACGGCGCCAACCCCATCTTACAATTTGTGGTCCCAAATGGGGTTACACGCCTCGCTGGGCCTTGGGCATATGCCACAATCCGCCCTGAATTTACAAAAATTTTGTTGGCAATTCCCCCATTCCACCATCCCATCTGCCCCTGACCATCCATTTTGGGCCCGTGTCAAGGGCAGACAGACGATTTGTCCATCCTGTTTTGAGTTAGACCACTTGAAATGCAAATGCCCATACTCAGAAACTTCCGCCGATGCCAAAGGTTTGCCTGACGCCCACCAATCCGCCACCCACCCCACGCCAACTCTGACATGGGGTACAAGCCTACCTTCCCCTCCTCCAAAGCCTGTTGCTGCAGTTGCACCTACAGCCACCAATCAGCATCCACCTTGCCCCAATGCCACAAATAATTCATCCAACCAAACATCAGATTGAATCCCAGTTTGATTCCATGCATCCACATATGAATCAAACAAACCTCAACCATACGCTGATTCCCCAATCCAATTTAACCAAAATTCGTGGGAATTTTTGGACGGAATCGATGAATCAGGTAATGTCATTGAAGAACTGACGCTGCAACTCGAGAGGCTCTGTAATGCAGAATGGGATGCAAAATTCTCACCTCAGAAATATGTCCCATAACCTAATGCCAAACCGTTCTACAGCAACCACCAGCTTGCAGTAGATGCAGCTGCCACACCAGATTGCCATCTGCTTCGCAAAGCAGCCACCAAATCTGTGGCTGTGCTCGCAGGAGGAATTCCACCTCCCGTCATCTTCAACAATCTTACTCCACAAAGTAATATCAACATGAAAACCTTACACAAAAACATCACTGAAGCCATCCAGAACGTGGTAACAGTAGCACGGAATCCAAAAGCAAAAATAACCCAAAAAAACATTGCAACGTTTATTGAATTCCCAGATGCCCGCCTTAAAGCTGAATATGCTTTGGGCAAATACATCGTTGGTATAGTGATGGCTGGCAACTATTTGGAAGTTCCAGTCATCAAGGATATCAAACCCCATGCCGCCAATGCCCCCACGCCCTTACTATCTGCCTTAACATGCATCCTACTCTGGAATGAGATGGATGCGGCTGAAGATGAGCCCCCTGATCCCCCGTCCCCATCCACCATGAAGGGATAGCAGTATTCGCTACCAACCTGGTTGTATATTTTGTTAGGTATGGTTCAATTGATCCATCCATTTTGGGTGTTTCATTTGAATCGTTAATTTTTATTATTATGATTTTTAGTTAAGTTTGGTAATATCCATCCCCTGGTCATCTTAATCAGTTAAATAAAATAATACTATTTAAAATGCTTTACCCCTGCCTCCCCAAGTTTGATTCCAGTACAGTTCTTTGGGTAGGGGATGACTATGACTGTGTTGGCGTTGTGCACCAATACCCTGAACTGAGATAACAAATAGCAAAGGCAGTCCATGGAGTTCCTGGCCTATCATACGCCGCGCATGGAGGTTTTCTGGGTTTTATCCTCCTTTCCCCATTCATTCAATTTCCCTCAACTGGTGCGGTATCATCCCCAGGTTGGCCCACCTCAAATAAAACTAACTAATTAAAATGAGGGGTTGTGGCATAGTTGGGAGGGCATCCCACTATCACCCCTCACGTCATGGGTTCAGATCCCATTGTTGGGATTCAAGATAAAAATTGTATCAAATTCCCATCTTCTGAATCTGCCGTGCCAAACTGGTCATTGAACCTTACCAAGCTAAAACTCTTTCAGGATCATCCTCACCTATTTCTGAGTCACATGGAGCGGCCTTTCCACCCAATCAATCAGGTGAGCGACGCTATCCATTGAGGACGCCCTCAAGGAGGCCATTATGGAAGATCATTAAAGATCCTGATTGGATGAGGCTCCAAAGATCCCAAAGGCACTGAGTCCTGATGCACCCTATAAATATCAAAGCTTTTTAATTTAATAAATTATTCAGTATTCTAACTCATTTTTCCATTTCCTCTTCGGTGCTCTTTCTGATTTTTCCAGATTTGAGCCACCACAAACCCTGGTGCCATTCCAAAGAACTGTAGCACCGACAAACGTGGTGCTCACTACAGGAGGCTCTGAGCTGACCTAAGTGAAAACGTCTATCACATAAATGGAAACCAATAGCAGCCCTGATGACCAAACGACTAGTCAATTGAGGAGCATTACTCGATGGGTTACTACTTCATGGTCTGTGATGCCACCCTCACAGCCAGAAAGGCTAGAGTTCCGTGCCTCTTTCCAACTCTCGCTGCCCTCCCTAGATGGGAGCCAATACCAACTTCAGTTCAAACATACCAATGATGTCATTCAACAATTAGTCCACAGAATCTACACTGAGGGCGCCCACTCCAGCTGCTTCCGCGCTTTCACCGTACCGTCCAAAATGTGGGACCTCTACACCTCAGCTGTATTACCTTCTGGGGAGCTTACCTTGGGGCCTGATCGCTACCTTCATAACTTCGTCCACCCCGCAATTCTTCACCTCCTCCAGTTAGTCAGATTACACCATCAGGAGGTCTCCCAGCACCTAGGACTCACCCAGAATTTACACTCCTATATTATCAACTTCTATGACGCTGCCTCCTCCTTTGTGCATGACAATTGCAAAGCTATTCTCAATAACTGATGATTAATTATTGAGATCTGCAATCAAGTCATAATATTAGATAGTGGCATCTCCGGCTACCTCAAGGAGCAATTTCACCAAAACGCCCAGCTGTTTGAAGCGAAATGGACCCAGCGTTTACAACAAGTCAAAGAGCTGGTATGGTCCCTACAGCAGCACTACCGAGAGCTGGCCTCTCACAACTATCACCCTGCAGATGCCAGGCCAGAAGGTCCTAGGGGCCAGCTGGACCCGAGGGACCCTGTGGGCCTCAAGGGCCTTCAGGCCCCCCAACCTCAGGTGAACCCAAAGACCCCTGGCAAAGGGATATAATAACTGCCCTGGCTGCCCTGCGGGATCAGATCCAAAAGGTGGCATTGGGGTGCAAGCTCCGATTGGATGGTGTCCCCTCAACCCCAGGGTCTCCATTGAAGCGCTGTCAGATGAGATGGATAACCTCAGCGCTTTCATGAGGCTTACTGACGCTCACATCTCCTGGCTTGAAACAACGTGTTGTATATCTGAAACCCAGTTGGCCACCATCAAAAACCAGCTCCAACAACAGAACGCCGAGATTCAATCCTTAAAGGAGAAGGTTGCCACCAAGGCATCCGCTTTCACCCTCAGTCAAAATTGGGACTACATCCAAGAAGACTTAGAAGGCTTGCGGAGGTGGTTAGATCAGCGGTTTCCTCAAGAATATGCAGAAATGGAGATCTTAGAGCTGACACCTATCCCAGGCGTTAACACCCTTTCCACTCCTATTGTCGCTAACTTTAAACCTAGCTTCAAGGAAAAGTTCACCTCCGGATGGGAGAGTATCACCTCCTTCCTGTATGCCTATGAGAGTTCCATGGAGGAGGCCACTGATCGACAAAAAGTGAAGCATATCCACTCCTGCCTAGACAGCACCGCCTGAGAAATCATGACTCCCCATCTGAAGGAGTGTAACACCTGGGAACAGGTCCGCACTGCCCTGATCCAAGAGTTTGGCAGTAACCAAACCTTGGGTAACCAGAAGCAAGCGTTCATGGGCATTTGACCTAACAAAGGAGAAAACCCTATGGAGTTTGCCAACTGGTTCTACTCTCAGGCACAACCTTTAGTTATGACAAACTGTATCACTCTGGATGATGCCATCACCACCATTATCTCCGCCCTAGGGTCCTATCCTGAGGTCCAGATGCACATGATTGGGCAGAAGAATGGGTTCACTTGTATCAGGGAGATTAAGGAGGCCCTCAACGAGATCCCTGCCACGATCCTGCACTATAAAGCTGCGTCCCTTGGCCCCTCTAACCGCCCTAGGGTCCATGTAGTCAAGAACCAGAAAAACCCCCATCATCGGTGCACTTATTGCAATGGCTTTAGGCATAGTGCTAAGACTTGTTGGAAACATCTAGCTGAGGAGGCGGGAAAAGGTCTTCAGTATGAAGGACAAGGCGCTCCATGCTGACACCCCTGTCCAGCCTCAAGTATCCCCTACACGCAAACCAGAAGCCGTTAACCCTGAGGAAGTAGCTGCGGTATCTAATGACAATAAAGACATTGATACTGCTTACTCTTTTTCTGATGATTCTCCCATCTTCCTTACATTGCCACCTCAGTTTGGAAGTTTGGTCACCCGAGTCGCCATCCAGGTCCACAAGATTCCAGTTTACGCCATAGTCAACAGTGGCTCCCCCATGAACATTATCTCTTCCAAGATGATGAAACGCATCAAGGTCACCTCCAATATGCCATACTACATGGAGTATGGCACGGCTGGCCCCCAGTGCACCTGATCCATAGGGGCCTATTCCTCTCTACTGATTTGGTTCAGGAAGCTCTCTTTGGATACAACTGCCATCGCTCTGGACAACACTAGCTACAATCTGCTCCTTGGGACCCAGTTTCTTTGAGACTATTCGGCTTTTATCAACTACGACGGTGGTTTTCTCTCACTTTTAGGACATCAAGTCCCTCTGGTTTTTGAGACTGCCCATGATTCTAGGGCTGATATCAAGGCCTGAGCCTGCCTACTGGAGACCAAAGGATGAATCAATCGTCTCAAGTACCACATCTAGGGCACTTGAGTCTGACTACCCCTCCTGCTGTGGATGGATCAGAGAGGATGCTGATTCACTTGCCCTGGGCGACTACCGTGTCCCCAAAATCCCAAGTCATTGTCAACACCCTGGTCCACATCAACATTCCCTCAGGGTATTTACTGGAGGTCTGCGGCCTAGATAACCCATCTCCCAAGGAAGTGCTGACCTGCCCTGGAATCTTTGATCCAGCGTATGCTGGATCGATATCAGGGTTGCTAGCCAACCTGACTGACAAACCAAAAGATATAGGTCCTAACCAACCCGCCGCTTACATCCGCTTGTTACCAATGGGGGCTGTTGCTGATGTACAAAGCTTTGGGTACTTAAGGGACTTTGGCTTGAAGTCACCACCCTCGGTTAATTTGGTTGATGCTAACATAAGAAAGGACCTCTCTGATGAACAGCGACTTAAAGTTCAGGAGCTCCTGGAGGAATACTTGGATTTATTCTCCACTTCAACCTACAATTTTGAAAGGGTGAACGGAGTCCTCCATCATATAGAAACTGGGGACGCCCCCCTTTTCAGTCCCGGCATTACTGCAAGAGCAAGGTCAAAGAGGCCCAGGTCACAGTAGAACTCAAACAGCTGCTCAACGCGGGGCTCTTGGTCCCTTCTCGTAGTCCTTGGTCTTCCCCTCTTTTGCTGGTCTGAAAGAAGGATAGCAAGCACCAGGTGGTGATGGATTATTGACAACTCAACTCCATCACCAAGAAGGACGGCTATCCTCTGCCCCAGATCAACGATTCCCTTCATCTGCTTGCGGGTTCCCAGTACTTCTTGGCCATGGACCTCGCCAGCGGGTATTGGCAGGTCAAGCTTGCTCCCAAAGACGAGCCAAGTGTGCTCTAATCACCCATGAGGGTCTGTTCAAGCCCACCCAGATGCCCCAGGCCTCTGCAACGCCCCGGCCACGTTCCAGCACGCCATGGATGGGATCCTTGGGGACCTGAAGCTCTCCTGTGTCTTGGTCTACCTGGATGACATTACCGTTTTTTCTCAAACTTTTAATGGACATGTCAAACATCTTAAGGAAGTCTTTGAGCATCTCCAGAAGGCCTCCATCAAGCTCAAGCTCTCAAAGTGCTCCTTTTTCCAGCCCAAACTAGAGTTTCTAGGCCATAAGGTCTCCAAGCGTGGCATTCAACCTATCCCCAACAAAGTCAACGCCATAGAAAAGATGTTGCGCCCCCAAAGCCTATGAGATATTTAAATCTTTTTAGGTATGGTAAGCTATTACCATCAGTTCATCTCACGGTTTGCCAACCTCGCCAAGCCGTTGTTCTACCTTCTACAAAAAAATGTACCATTTGAATGGCGATCTGAGCAGGAGCAGGCCTTCAACGCTCTACGTACAGCCTTATGTACTAAACCTGTTTTAGTTCATCCCCGTTTCAACAAGACTTTCTTGCTGTTCACGGATGCTAGCAACGTTGCAGTCCGGGCTATCCTGGCTCAGAATGATGGAAACCAGGTTGATCATCCCATAGCTTATTTTAGCAAGACCCTAAGCAAGGCTGAACAGAACTACAGCGTCACCAAAAGAGAATGCCTAGCAGTTCTCTTAGCCATCAAGCATTTCCGGCCCTACCTCTATGGTACCCATTTTACTATTATTACTGACCATTATTCCCTATGATGGCTGCAACAAATAAAAGACCTGGATGGACGGTTGGCCAGGTGGGCCCTACAACTACAAAGCTAGACTCCACCATCATCCACCACACTGGCACTATTCACCAAAATGCTGATGGACTCTCCAGGATGCCAGTATTAGCAGTTCTGACCCTGGAGGAGGATTGGCTCTATGACTTGATAGGACAGACCAAATGATGGGAACTGGAATCCCCCCAGGTCCAGGCAGAACTCCACCGGATGACTCAAGACACCCAGATCAAGGATGGGTATACTACAAAAAAAGTCAACAAGAGGTGGCTCCCTTACATCTGGCCTTCCTCTCATACTGACATCATCCTGGAAGGCCATACTGCTTTTGGGCATGGTGCAGTCAAGAAGACCCATGAGTGGCTGAAGTCACGCTGCTACTGGGACAAAATGGTCAAAACTATCCAAGAGGTTCTGGAAGCTTGTATGACCTGCTGATCCCAAGACTGGGCCAACCCTCAATATCAGCACTCTGTTGTTGCGCTGACCAAACCTTTCAATGTTGATAGTATCGACATGGTGTGTCCCCTCCCCACTAGGCTACATGATCACAAGTATATTATCCTTGCCATAGACCATCTAACTAAGTGGGTCAAGGCGATCTCAGTTCCTGCAGCCACCACTAAGGCTACCACCCTATTTCTTGTTCGCTCCATTTTCACCCAGCACGGGTGCCCCCAAACCTTGCTCTCAGACAATGGTTTGAACTTCACCTCTCAGGTAGTACAGGAATTAACTTTGTTATTTGGCACCATCCAGAGTTTTGCTGCTCCCTACCACCCTTCTACTAGTGGGGCAGTAGAACGGGCTAACGGAACTCTTGTCTCCATCCTGTGGAAGTTGACCGCCTCAGATCCTGCTCTCTGGAACCATTATTTGCCCAGCGCCTTGCTTGATTACCAGGTAAGCTATCACCGTGTCATCAAAATGTCCCCATTTGAAGCCCTGTATGGGTGGGCACCTCAGCTACCCAATAGCGTCCAGCCCCTTCTTGAAGCCTCCACCCCTGAGAACGCTGATTTAAATATGAGGGCTCTAGCTGATGAAATTGTCCAGCTCCAAGCTCAAGCCACTCAAGGCATTGTTACCACCACTGGAAGAGACATCCCAATAAAATCTTGGACAACCCTCCTTACCAGAATTTCAACTAGGTGACTTCATTCTCTTTTATCATCATTGACCTGGAGGCTGACAGAACAAGCTCACCATACTGTGGTCTGGACCCTACAAAGTTATACACAAGGTGAAGTCCGAGTACTCCATTGCTGACATCAATCAGGGGACTGTTATAAACTGGGTGCATGGTTGGTTCCTCCAGCTGTACACCCCCCTCTGACAGGATCTTGAAGGGGGCCTTGTCAGGATTCGAGATAAAAATTGTATTGAATTCCCATCTTCCAAATCTGGCCATGCTGAACCGGTCATCAAACCTTACCAAGCTAAAACTCTTTCAGGATCATTCTCACCTATTCCTGAGTCACGTGGAGCAGCCTTTCCACCCATTCAGTCAGGTGAGTGATGCTATCCATTGAGGATGCCCTCAAGGAGGCCATTCTGGAAGATCATTAAAGATCCTGATTGGATGAGGCTCCAAAGATCCTGAAGGCACCAAGTCCTGACACACCCTATAAATATTGAATCTTTTTAATTTAATAAATTATTCAGTATTCTACCTCATTTTTCTGTCTCCTCCTTGGCACTCTTTCCAATTTTTCCAGCTCTGAGCTACCGCAAACCCTGGCGCCAGTCCAAAGAACTGCAGTGCTGACACCCATCGTGGCAGAAATTGCATTAATTGCATTTATGTGCCAAGAGAATATCAATACATGTGGATTCATGCACTATGCCTTGGTCTGACCAAGCGAATCAGTGAAGTTAGATTCATATAATCCTGGCCTATCAGAACACGTGCAGGAAGGGTTTACCCCCAGTACTTGGGTTTTGTCCTCCACTCCTATATTGTTACTCCCTACTCCCTATCTCTCTATCAGTGCAGTATATTTGTCCCAAGGTTGGCCCACCTCGAATAAAATTATTATTATACTATTTAAAATGTCAAGGCTTGAAGTTTGGATAGCTTAGTAAAGTCTGAATTAGGTAATATGAGCTATCACCCTATTGGATTTTTTGAACTTGGCTCATTTGGGCAGAATGGCTGATTGAGGGTCAGAACATGAAGGACAAGTCCATTAGGTAATATTTTTGAATTTGAACCAATCAATGGGCTGGAACTCTTTTTACTTGGTTGGACCCCTTCTGACCCTATAAAAGGGGATAGTTTCTGCAGTGTAACCTTTACTAAACTAGACAAGGCCAGGGGAGGAGTCTCCAATGAAATCCCCAAATTTGGCTGACGTTTTTGGTGCAATCTGACCACCCAAACTTGATTTGTTTGCCCAATCTTTAATAAAAGTGCTACCCCAATTTTCAGGGTTCCACCAGGAATCAACCAGGGTCTTTTGGCCAATATCTAAATTATTTCCTTTAAACTACTCTTATCAATATATCATACTTGTAATTGTCCGCCATTGCAAAACTTCAAGTCTTTAACCAAAATATATATGGAAAGAGATATGTGATAAGATAATATTTTTCAATCAATTAAAATTTACTAGCTATATTTTCTAGAGATAATAAAAAGTCTTGTGAACTTAGATTAGCAGGCTTTTTTCATAGAGTAAAAGCTAGGTAATTGAATAATAAAGAGATATTTCATCATTTTTATTAACGATAACTAACTTAAACCTGGTTTATTAAAGTAAAATTCATATCATTTTTTAAAGGCTTGGCATTTTTTAAAAGTTTAAGTTGAGTAAAAATATAAAAGTATCTTTGTCAAAACGTGGGAAGTTTGGTAGTGCAAAGTAAAAAAGCAAACTTGTTTCTTCTTTTAAGATCTAGAAATATGAATGATCCGCTTCATTAGTCATATAAATAAAACAGAGTACGAATTATACATTGATATGCCAAAGTATAATGGCGCTGGTATAATTATTTGTCTAAAACATCATTTGTAGTTGTTATAGGTTTATTAGTTTTAACAAGAACTATAAAACAAAAATCTCATATATCCGAGATCATCGTTATTACGTTTCCTCAAAATAGGCGTAAAAATATTTATTCGAGGTGGGCCGACCTGGGGAAGATACCTCACCGACTAATGGGATTAAAGGGGAAATCGCAATCAATGGGAAAGGAGGATAATAACAAGTTTCTAATCAAACAAAACGTAAAAAAACTGTTTTAAAATTTTTCCAATGGATTATTGTATTGTCATGGGAGATACATAAGTGTGCCAAATTTCAAAGCTCTAGCTAGTCTAGAAGATAGTTAAAAATCAACGCAAGATTCCACTACAGACACCACAGTGAGTGGAGAAAAACAATTTTAAAATAGACGCAAATCTATTTTTTGAAAATACTACCAGTCCAATGTGCAGGCTATGAAAACACTCATGCGTTTAAATAGATCTGAATAAAGTACTAATTTTAATAAACTTAAACAACCTTGCACTGATGATAGTACTGCTTATCATATTCAAAAGCGTAGCAATATTCCGCGAGACGTACCATACAGTAACCTTTGCCATTGGGATACTCAACAATACACGTGTGGCGGATACTTCCCCACGTAATGTTTTTACCATTTGGACTGTAACAAAGCGCAGTTGGCTCAGGACACTTGTAACTTCCAGGCTCTCCACGACAACCGGGGCGAATCAATATGGGCCCATCTTCACCAGCAACCTTCTTCTGGGCACACAAAATTGCAATTGTAAGATATAAGATGTTCATAATAAAATGTGGCAATAATTTCATCATTTTATAGTTGGTCGGC
The DNA here is from genome assembly GCA_022478985.1 of Massospora cicadina. Taxonomy (NCBI): domain Eukaryota; kingdom Fungi; phylum Entomophthoromycota; class Entomophthoromycetes; order Entomophthorales; family Entomophthoraceae; genus Massospora; species Massospora cicadina. The sequence goes on along the minus strand of JAKSZP010000335.1, from coordinate 12,464 downwards.
GGAAGCCATAGATAACTTCGGATGATTTCATATGCTACTTCATAGTAAGGCGATAAAACGTAAGCAGAACGTTTCTCATGACAATAGCTACCAATGATGTTTCACTTTGCATCATATCAACCTGCACATATCTGTATATTTTTATGTTTGTATAATTCCGGATGGAATTAAAAAGTCGAATTATGCCGAGGTAGGCTCCTTGTCCTAAATAGATAAAGATCGAACTAGTTAGAGAAATAAGAGCTCATAATTACAATATATTGATTTATAAGCATAATCCCGATATCATAAAGCGTAACTATTGATCAAATTTTAAGCTATCTTTTTAGCACCAGTGGTGCCCAACCCAAAAGGGGGAGCCGCCACGCATCTCGATATTTGAAGTTATCACGTTTTAAGAGTTGATTGTTTGCGACAAACAAGCTTAAAAAATAACTAAATAAAACTTTCTTCAAAAGCTGTTTCTAAAAATACAGTTTAAAAATATAAATAGTTATGTATGCTATATTTAGTTTGATTATTTTTGGTCTTTACTTTATTAGAAGGTAGAAAGCTTTGTGAGAGATTTCTTTACATCTACCCAGATAAGTATATATTAAATTAGCGGAATACCCGTGCTTCGCTACGGAGTTTATAGCTTACCAGATGATTTGAATAATTGTTTTAAATTTTATATACTACAGATAACCACCAATCACTCAGCCAAACCCATTAAACTTATCGGATTAACTAAATTCTACCAACCACTCGACCAAACCCAATTGTCCATCGAATCAACCAAAAACTACCAACCACTCAGTCATAGTTAAAAATCAACTAAAACTAATGAATCATTAAAATTACTAACACCCCCATGACCTATTGAACTTAACAAATCAACCAAAAAGCACTCAACCAAAACTAAATTGAGCCTATCGAATCAACTAAAAATTGCCAACCACTTGGCCAAATAAAACTAAATCCATCAAATCAAACAAATATCACCAAACCAAACTGATACTCAAAACCAATTAAGCTTATCAAATCAACGTAACCACCAAACAATTTACCAAAACTTACCATACTGTTAAATCAACCAAAAACCACTAACCACTTGGCCAAACCTAAACTGAGCCTATTGAATCAACTAAAACCCACTACTCATCAGCCAAACCTAATTAAATTATCGAATTAACCACAAACCACCAACTCACCCTAAACTAATTAAACTAATCAATTCAACCAAATTACCAGCCAATTATCAAAATCAATTAAATCTATCAGATCTATCAAATATTCATCCGCTTGGTAAAGCATACTGAAACTACCGCCGAATCAACCAAAAATCATGTCATGAGAATATGAGGTACTTACAGATACCTCAAAAGCCAAACATCTACACCTCAAATTTAATTCATTTTATCTTGATTTGCTGGTTTCCTGTAAACCAGAACCTCAATTAATTATTGCATATCACCTAATATAAAAACCTCTTCTTATCTAAAATAAAGTTAAGTTCTTCATATTTAAAGTTGACTTTCATTTTGTTATAATATCTTATTATACCAACCTAGTATTGCAATAATTATGTATGAACATACAGAATCCTCTCAGCAGATAGCTGACCTTGAAAATAACTATTTGTCGTGCACTGTATGTGCCCCTTGTTGTAGAAAACCTGAAGAATACCAACCTCCATGACAAATTGGTGATCCTGCCAATGAACCTGTGAATACCTTTTAGAGCCAGGCTGCAACCCTGATATTAATGAGACTCTATACAAGACAAACCCTAGAGATATTTGGAGATGGTCCAATAGATGAATGATTAGAAGCTTATATCTCCTGGAGTGATGACTATAATGTGAGTGACTGCCAATAACTCCATGAGGTGCCCAGCCTTCTAACAGGTGTGGCAAGGAGGTGGCACAGTGCCAACCTACCATTTGATACCTGGGGTGAATGGCATGAGCATGCATGTGCCAAACTTTGTGCATCCACCATACAACTATGAGAGAAGTTCCAGCACATGTTCCTAAAGAATTATGATAACATCAATCATTTTCTGGATAAATTTGAAGATCTAATTGGATAATGACACCAGTCTGGCACCTGACATTGTGATAACATGGACCAACAATTATTGGAATGGTTTATTGATGCCTTAGAAGAACCATATCTAAATGCTGTCCTTGATGCCCACCTTCTTGTGCCAACCATGTCATTAAAGCCTGCTGCTAATATGCTCCCTAGCCAGCCATTGGACTACAAAACCAACTACCAGAAGACTGGAGCTAGAGGAGGAAGAACCAAAGGGTGAGGGTACCACAAATTTCCAGCACATCAGCCCTCCCTCTGAGCTTACCACGCATATGAATGACCTCTCAGAATAAGTACAACAGCTCACTATGTAGTATAAGGAAGGCCCCATAAAATAATATGCATTGTCATAAATTCAACAAGCCTGGCCATCATTCTTGCCAGTGACATGACCATGTTTCCACTGTAAAGTTATCACCTGGATGTCCTATTCACAAACTGACCACATCGCTGAAATCAAGCAGCTACTAGTCATTCTCAGCAAGCAAACTATGTGCAGCAACAGCCTTACTGCCATAACACCCAGACTATCCAATAAAACCCAGTATGTTACATTGAGGCTCCACCCCAGAAACTTGACCAGAATCAAATCCTTCTACTGATGGAATCTTATGCTGCTGAAAAAGAAAAAATGAAGAACAAAATACCCAACCACATACTACAGAACCTGTTAAGAAGATAAAAATTGAAGATTTCCTTAATGCAGTTAAAGAAAGTCAGCAAGTACCTGCTGGAGTACCCATGGAAGAGGATGATGAGCCACGCTCATAAACTCAGAACTAGTACCAGTTACCTCTTCCTGCCTTTTCCAAGAACTTTGAGCCAGATCAAAGTCAATTGCCCCATGAGCAACTCATTCCACGGCAATGCTCTACATCAAACTGCACCAACATGTCCATTAGAAATTCAACCTGCAGCTGAAAAATATATTGACCCTGTATCATCAACCAATACACACCTTGGAGTTCACACCGTGCAGAAGAAGTCAGCTTTACTTCATTTCGCCAACCTCAACAACTTGTGAAAAATCAACCTATACCTCCCTCATATCTGCCTAAAGGAGTTTCTGCTACAAAACTCCTAAAAGACACCGTGATTCCCATCAGCCTAGGAGACCTGTGCAAATCCAGTCCAGCACTTCGTCAAGACCTTCATTAAGCAATTTTAATGACCTGACTTGGATTTGGTGCAGTAAAACCTCAAGAAACCCTTTTCAGTAGTACTGGTGCACCTCATAATGTTGTATCCCTTTTTGGTTACACCTTTCCAGTTATCTTGGACACCGGCTCATCAGCCAACATTGTTCCAAAGAAATTCCTCCTAGATATTGGCTATGAGGATATACTACACAGTGATCTGATGTTCCTTATGGCTTGAGGCACTTAACAAGCCTGCTATGGACAAGTTTTTGGCCTACCCATTGAGATCGCTGGGAAAAATCAGATCCATTTATGCTGTTGTCTTTGACCATGACCATTTCCCTATGTTACTGTCCCACCAGGCCCTGAAAGAATTTGGCATTCATGCAAACATTGAAAGTGACCAGTGGTGTATCCTGGCTGATGATAAAATGAAACCCATTAAGATCTTTTAACCCAATGCAGATGCCCAGCAAGAGTATCCTGCCCAAATCACGACCTACCTATGTTCTGAATTAGATAACCAAATTTAGACCTTGAGCTTAAACTCTCAGAAAACTCAGTTAACACAACTTTTAGAAGAGTACCATGAAAATATCTGCCATGAGGGTGATGACATACCCCTCTCAACCCTAGGATCTCACTTAGATGTGGTAAATGCAAAACCCATAGCCAAAAGCCCCTATTGACTCCCCCAAGCCTGTGAAAAATTTGTTCAGGAGGAAATTCAAAAAGGTTTAGTCAGCAGCCTCATCCAACATTAGTCACCCTGGGCCTTTCCTGTTGTCATTGTACCTAAGAAAAATGACAAGCTCAGAATATGCATTGACTATATCCCACTCAACAAAGTAACCAAAAAGTATGCATACCCCTTACCTCTTAACTCAGACATATTGAACTCAATGGGTGGTGCAGAGTATTTAGCCGACATTGACATTTTCTCTGGATACTATCAACTGGGAGTTGATGAAGAATCTATCCCCAATACTTCCTTTGTAACAAATGTTTTTAGACAATTTGAGCACACCAGAATGCCTTTTAGACTAACTGGTGCACTATGCACCTTTCTGAAAGTCATGGGCAATATATTTTGAAACCTGTTAAACGAATGTGTTACTGTATACCCTAATGATATTAAAATCTTCTCACCAAACTTCCAGCAACACTTAAGTGACCTCAAAAAGTTTTTTTCCTGCATACGTAATCAAACCTCACCATGAATGGCTCAAAACTCATGCTGTGCACTCAGGAACTAAAACTACTTGGACATATTCTCACCCCAATGGCAAGTGTACAGACCCATCTAAAGTAGAATCTATTGTCTCCTAGCCTAAACCAAAAAATGTGACTGAACTACACAGCTTCCTGGGCACTGTCAACTACTATAGAGCATTTATCCCAAACTTCAGTAAAATTGCTGGTTCACTGTACCGCTTACAAAAAAGAGACCAAATAGAATTTTTCAGATGCTGAAATGAACTGTTTTGAGGCCCTCAAAAATTCAATGACCCGTTCACCCATCTTAATATTCCCAAACTTTTAAAAGGAGTTCCAAATATTTACAGATTCCCGTGACCTTGCCCTTGGCACTGTCCTCACTCAACTCAAAGGAAACACCTACTTGCCTATAGAATATACCTCAAAAATATTTTCCTTAGCTGAAATCAACTACTCACATATAAAAAAGAGATCCTTGCTGTGGTGTTTGTCCTTAGAAAATTCTGACATTATGTTTTGGATAGACCTGTCACTGTTTTCACTGACAACTCCGCAGTGTCCTTCCTATTCAACAACCCCATCCCAAATGGGTGATGCATTCATTGGTGTTATGAACTAATGGAACTTGACATGAAATTCACCCACCTCCCTGGAAAACTAAACGCTGTGGCTGATGGCCTTTCCCGCATCCCAAATAATCCTGCTGATGCTGCAATCTTCCATATGGGTGAGATTGACCTTGAAAAGGAGCTCATACATTTATGGAAGTTTTTACATGATTTTGAAGTACCCAAAAGCATCAATAATATTGAAAATCCAAAAACCAGTGCACCAAGTTTTTAAACTTTGAAGATCAGTTTTATGTTTGCACCAAAAGATCAGTTGCCCAAGTAGTGCCAAAAGGCCAAAAATGCAACAAATGAAAGAAGTATACAATGATGCCAGACACTTTGGAAGATAAGCAACCTGGACTCGACTATACTCCTCTTACTGGTGGCCTAAAGCCTATTCTGATGTCTCCAACTATGTTGCCACCTGCCATGCTTGCAAAATTATTGACACATCACCCCAAACTCAAAAACCCCTCAAGCCCATTGTCACTACTGGATTGTTTGTAATGTGGGTGTCAGGTTTCCCCAAGATGCACATACTGGTTCTAATGCTTGGAAACCCAACAAATAGGCTGACTGCAAGGGGATAGAATCAACCAAGAAGACAGGGGTGGCTCCAGATGCAACAATGGATGAGACTCCATTCATTTAGATAAATTAAACTTAATAAAATATATAAGATGAAATAGATCTTAAGAATGGAAGTATTTATTAGAATAATAATTAGGGATATTTATAGGGTATTTGAAAACACATGCCTCAAGGATCGTCGTGGCCCCATCCAAGTAAGGTTTCTCCTGGCCTTCTGGATTGCCAGCTATTCTGACTTTTTCTTGGATCAAGCCACCCTCATGACCAGGTCAGGTGATATCCCAGGTCACATGTCCTAAGGGAAGGGAAATGTACCATTTCCTCAATTTTGGGGTTATTTATATCAGGCCCCAAATTGAATATACTTGTAGATTTGACTCTTATTATCAAATCTAATAAGCCGTTTGGGATTTACACCCCTCAAATGGGGATATCAGTCCTTCCCCTGGACAAGGCTTTCACCTAGCCCAGGTGTTGAGTAATTGACTGGACCTAATCGTCAGATATTCAATCATATCAGATATCAGCAATTGTGGTTCAGGTGTATCCTAAGTATATCAAAACTTGGGAATTGCAGCCTAGCAATTTCACTTAATTATATTTGACTATGATGACATGGGCTCGAGGGCTTGAAGGTTAGGTCAAACTTAAATTTAAGTTTCAATTTAATGACTTGGGCATGTGGGCTTTGTTGGTCTATGTCAAAATTAGTTTTTAATGTTGGTTGAGCTTTTGATCGAATTAATTACTAATTAGTGATATGAATCGCCTTGGTATGTGCTGCCAATTGCATGTGAAAGTGAATCAGTTAGGCTATTTTGAAGATGCGTATGAAATGCCATCTTGAGAATGATGACAGAGTTTACTCTGACCCTGAGGCTGAGCATGATGCCCTGAGTCAAAGTATTTGTAGATGTTCTTACAAACTTTTTATGTGGCCAAGTGCCACTGAAAATGAGATGTCATGGGTAAGATGTGGTGAACATTGAACCCTATAAATAACCCTTAAGTTGACACTAATAAATATTATTCAACTACTGGACTTGTTTATAATTTAATTTATAAACTTTTTTATGTTTAGTACTTTCTTTTGTATTAGTCAGTTTTTACTTGGGATCAGTAAGATTAGGGCGGCGTGCCATTGTCCAAGTAAAAATGACAGGGTATACAAATCAAATAATACCAAGAAGCTATAATTTAAATTATAATCACCATCTTGTCTATTATCCTCACACAATAGACACTCGACACTTCATTCTGCATCCAAAGAAGAACCAGCCCTCTGAAGCAAAACCCAAAAACTCAACACCAGGGAAAATCCCAACAGAGCCCCCTCCAAGCCTTGGCCTAGGGGTGCAAGTTGTGGCCTGAGGGTCAGAGGACTTGAGTTTGGGGGCGTACGGAGCCTCAGGAGAAATGCAGACCAGGCTGATGATAGTGCCTGGTGTGTTTAGGGTTTGAAGCTGGACAAAAACATCAGCTAAGGCCCTCATAGTTGACTTGGAGGTCTCAGGTGTAAATAGGGTTTAAAACTAGACAAAACATCAGCTAAGGCCCTCTTGGTAAATTTGAATTGCTCTTTGGAAAAGGTAGCTTCAAGCTCCTTGATCCTCGATTTGCTGCTATCTGAGCAAGCTAGTTCTTTGTAGTGGCTGGCTTTGAGCTGCCATTTAGTTTTGAGGTAATTTGCCTTGAGTTTGGTTAACTCCAGCTTAAGATGTGAGTTGTCAATTGTGAGTGTTTTGATACGGTCAGTCTTATCCTGGATTTTTGACTGAAGGCTGACCAGCAGCCTTCATTCTTGCATAATTTCTGACTTGGAGGCCTTCAACTCCACCTCCATATGTGCTATCTGTTCACATGTCTCCTGCGCCATTTTGGCCATGCGGGCTTCAGCCTCTGCAATCTTTCAGTTCATTTTGGTTGCCATTTGAACCTGGCATCTGGCGATCAACTTATCTGCCAGAAGATTTAGGTAAGGCTTGGGGAAAAGGTCGTTGACAGTGGGTAGCATGGGCGAGCAACCCCACGAGCTTGGAGGATGACCAGGTGATGGTAGGGCTTGGCTCCCTGAAGGTTCCGATAGGGGGGCCTCTTTGAGTGATGCTGAGTTACCATCTTGGGATTGGGGCGAGAAAATCTCACTCACAACTGAAAGCTAACTGTGCAACAAAGTTTGAAAGGGAAATGTGGAGTGGGCTGGAAGGTTGGCATCAGTAGTGGAGGTGACATCAGCCAATTTTCTCAGGCTTTGTGTCTTTGGGACTCTTGTCTTCATTGGGATTGGCGCTATCCCAATTGGAGAGTCAAACTGGGTAATCTAAATTATTTATTTTAATTATATTTGGCCCAATCTCAGGAGGGGCGCCATCAAAATCGGGAAGCAGTAGCATTGCCAGAAAGGAGTCATTGAGCTTCACTTTTCTTGACTCTCGTTTTTGTTAAAATCAGCGCTATCCCAATCTGAGAGTTGAACTTGGAATTCTAGATTTTTAGTTTTAGTAGTTTGAGGCCCAATCTTGGGAAGGGCGCAGTCAAAGTTGGAAAGTGGCAGCATTGCCAGAAAGGAGACATCAAGCTTATATTCAATGGTGCAAAGGTAAGTCCCAGGTATTTTGCCTGGCGTTTGAATCGCATCATTGCACCAATTGTATTTTAGGCTTCCCACAAATTTTTTAAGCTTGCCAAGATTGTAAATTGATTTCCAACTTGTCCCAACTTCTTATATTTATTTGAGGTATGCTGACCAGGGGATGGACATTACCAAAATCACAAAAATTAAAACCCAATCAAAAATGAACGGAAATATAAAATTAAACTGCAAACCAGATTGGTAGCAGAAACCTAACCCACCATGGCTGAGGGTGAGGGGGGGTCAGGCGGTTTGTCCTCAGACAAATCCGCTGTGGCCTTGACATTTCGGTTGAAAAAATGGACCCAAGTAGAGAGCCAGGGCGTTGGGGCATCCGCGTAGTGGGGGTGAAGGACATTGTAGTACAAGTTCTCAACCTCTTCATCAAAATGAGTGCGGTATATTGCTTCAACAAATTCTGCGATATGAAATTCAGCTTGAATGCAAGCTTCAGGGGAGTTTGGCAAAATTGGTGATACTCCTGTGGGTGAATTTAGCAGATGGGTTAAATTCTGCTAGTTTAGCGACATGCATGAGTGTAGCTTTGGCATCATCAAACAACTTTGAGATGTCGCTGCAGGGAGATTTGGGGAAATTCAGAGGGAAGTAGAGTGTGGGAAGCCCTTCATGGAGTTTAGTCACTGATTTGGCCACTTCTTTGCGTAGGTTTGGGCAATGGGGAGAGGCCACCGCGGCTAAGACAAGCTGGTGGTCGCTATGGTAGGGGGCAGCATTGAATAGCAGAGTAAAACGTTTGGGAGGTGGGTTATCATCAAAATCAGGAAGGAAAAATTCGGTCTGACCATAATTGAACTGGATGAGAGGTTGACCAGTTTGTTCACTCATGATAACTTTACCTGATTCATCAACTTTGGCCAGTAGGTCCTATGGATTTTGGTTCAAAAGAATAGCGGATGAAGAATTGGGGTGGGTAAGAGTCAACTGGGCAACTTGGGAGCAAATGGTGGTCCAAGCCTGACTCTGATTGGTGGGGACGGATTTGGGTGGGTGAATATGGGTAGTCAAGCTGGTGGGGGCTGATTTTTCACTCTGGCCTATCGAATTAAAATGTTGGGTGGGAGGGGGCAGCAAAATGCCCCATTTGAGACCCACTGAATGTGGCTCCAGACCCACATCAGAGGAAGTGGCTTGGGGGAAGGATTTTTGGAATGGTTGAGTCCCAAACAGAGGGGACAAATTTGGTGACCATTATCCACCCAAGACCAAAAAAAGTGCTCAGGCGCTGCTGCAATATGAGCATGGGGGGAATTTGTTGGGCGATGGCAGGGTGGTGGGGGATTATGGTGGCAGTGGCTCGAGGTGCAGCAAGGCGCTCTGCACCAAAAGGAACAGCGAAGACAAGGTTGGGTTGTGTCCCATAAGCCATAAGCCCTACCACCAACTGTTCATATAAAATTTGAGGTGGGAGGGAAGATTTGCAAATGACACCACCATTGTGGTGTCTGTTGGAAGGCGAGTTTGAGTGGTATTAATGGGGGTGTTTTTGTATATTAGGGGGTGGGGGCCGCTGCTGCAGCATCCTCCTCCATTTGGAAGCCAATATCAAAATAGCCCTTAAAAGGGCGGAAATCGATGAGACCAGCTGGTGCAAATGCAGCGGTGGCCACTTCAATTATTGCCTTGTTGGCATACAGGAATAAGCGCCCATATTTGACATGGAGACATAATTTGATGTTGGATCTGGGTAGGGTGAGAGGGGTGGATGCGCGCCAGATGAAGCATTAAGTCCCATGGGGGGATAAAATGGCCAGTAGAGTTTAGCGGACTGTTTGAGCCCATCCAAATTCATTTTCCTGCAGGGCGGAAAATGCTGGGAGGTGGAGCACTGCTGCCTCACGCTGGAGCAGCAGGCAGTGGATCTGAGGACATTAACTGGAAAATGGATGTGGGCAGACAGCGGTTGTAAATTAAACTCTTGTTTTTTATAAATTCGATCAAAAGTGAGTTTAAGCGGAAAGAAAACTTGACTTGTCCCAACTTCAAACGGAGGGTTTTGGTTATTATTATCTAAATAAAAATTAGATATAAAAAATATTTATTTTTGTTGAAACTTGAGCACTCAGATCATTTTGATTTATGTTTTTCATCCAAAGGATGAGTTGTAGCTTGGCCAATTTCATTTGGGTTTTGTCCAAAGCTGAAAGGTTTTTGAACATAACCTTTTCATCACAGTAAACTGGTCCTAGCGCCCAATAGTCATCCCTCTGGGTGATGTCCTCAAAGGCTTCTCCTTTTCAAGCATCCCACATCCTCTAGAATTGTGATGCTTGGTCCCTGTGATAATTTATTGCCTTCATTATTCTTTTTATCTTATGATGCTGGCATTTTGGCTCAAGTTCATCTTTTAATATTCTTCAGGCGATTTAACAGGTCCAGCATGGGCTTCAGCTGACTGGGAGCTCAAAAGCTAATGAAGTCTTTGGGGGCACACTTGAAGGATTTCCTTAAGAATTCAGACCCAACTGTTTTTGGGTCTTGGCCGTTCCATCAGAGGTAAGTGAGAAGATCGCCATCCAGTGTGCTCACAGTGGTTTCATCCTCATCCAAGGTTGAGAGTGATTCATCAGGGTGCGCCAGGGGAGCACCCCTGTAGTGAGCACCAGTTGTCAGGTTTCCCAAGATGCGCTCGCTGGTGCTAATTATTGGGAACTCAACAAATAGGCCAACTGCCTGGGGCTATCCTCAGCTAAGAAGACAGGGGTGACTTTGGATGCAACAATGGATGAGACTCCATTTATTTAGATAAATTAAACTTAATAAAATGTATAAGATGAGATAGATCTTAAGAATGGAAGTATTTAATAGAATAATAATTAGGATATTTATAGGGTATTTGGGGACACATGCCTCAAGATCGTCATGGCCCCATCCAAGTAGGGTCTCTCCTGGCCTTCTGGATTGCCAACTATTCTGACCCTTACTTGGATCAAGCCACCCTCGTGACCAGGTCAGGTGATATCCCAGGTCACATGTCCTAAGGGAAGGGAAATGTACCATTTCCTCAATTTTGAGATTATTTATACTAGGCCCTAATTTGATATACTTGTAGATTTGACTCTTATTATCAAATCTAATAAGCCGTTTGGGATTTACACCCCTCAAATGGGGATATTAGTACTTCCCCTGGATAAGGCTTTCACCTAACTTAGGAAAAATCCTGACAGTGGGGTAATTATTTTATGGGACCCCTTAGAGTTGCCTCCAATGGGTCCAAGTGCATACTTGTTGCAACAGATATTTTACTAAGTGGCCTGTAGCTAAAGCAACCCAACATGCTGATGCAGCAACTGTCATTCTTTCAGCTCAACGTAACTTTCTGAGCAATTTATACAGTTAAAAAAAGTAAAACTTAATCGCCCACCATAGTTTTGCTCTGATGTCCTCAGATTCCCCACCAGCTGCCCCAGTGTGGGGCAGCGGCAAAACCCCCCTGCCATTTTCCGTCTGACAGGAAAACGTGCTCAAACTGGCTTGCCCAGTCACACCAAATCCCTGGGACAATTCATTCATCCCAAGGATCTTGACACACACCTTGCTCAATCCCAAGCAGTGCCCCATTGCCCCCTGGTGCTCCCCTAGAGCAACATGCAATTTGGCCTTAGGGTCAAGTATGGGAAACTTTTCCCCTACAATGACCAAGCCATTATCATTAATGGCTCAAGTAGTGATGTGTCCCGTCTGTTTTATTGACTTTTGCCCCTATAAGGGGTATTTCAATCTTAGCTTCACCTGTGAAGCTGATTCTGCCAGTGTGGCAATGATGCCCCTGGTCTTCAGGATACTCCTCTCCCGTCAACTCTGACCCAGCTCCCAGAAGACACCACTTTGGTGGTTCAGTTTGCTGGCTTACCTACCCACCTTCCCCCCGAAGTGCTCCACCAGGAGCTGATGGAAGGTTTGGCAGCCTACGGCGCCAACCGCATCTTGCAATTAGTGGTACCAAATGGGGCCACACGCCTCACTGGGCCTCAGGCATATGCCACAATCAGCCCTGAAATGAAAAATTGCCCCATCAATTCCCCTCATGCTGCTATTCTCTCTTCCCCGACCATCCATTTTGGGCCTGTGTCAAGGGCAGACAGACGATTTGTCCATCCTGTATCAAGTTAGACCACTCAAAACGCAAGTGCCCATATCTATCTGCTTTTGATGGTGCAGATAGTTCATCCAATGG